>PVHY01004294.1:0-95871 GCA_004024945.1 Uropsilus gracilis
GCTTAAGAGAACACACTACTGTACTCCATTAAATTTTAAGGTCTTTTTCCTATCAAAACTTGCACCTACACTATTCTGGAGCAGAGCACAAGAAGTCTTTTTCCTATCAAAACTTGCATCTACACTATTCTGGAGCAGAGCACAAGAAGTGGGGATGGTGAGTGAGCATGTTGAAATGCTCTCAGGGGGTGAAATCTCAAGTCAAAAGTAGAGCTGGATGGAGAGAGGAGTTGCTACCTGGCAGTGGAATTGTCAGTGTAGGAGAAGCACAGAATTGTTAGAGGGTCACTCAGTGATGTAGGGCAAGATTGCTTCAGTTACTATGGGTCAGAGTAGATAAATAGCAACATTTTACAAAGAAAAATCAGGCAAGAATGGTAAGAAAGTTTGAAAAAAAATGATAGCAAGACCCTGACTTAAAAGATGTTAGATCACATCAGAAAATGTAATTTTTGTAAAACAGTAATGATTTAATACAGGAAAGTACTCACAAAACATTAACAGGTAAATAGAATGATATTAATATATGTGAAGATGTACCTTGACTAAATATACAATAAAAATAAAAACTGCATATATGAAAAAACATGTATACAATTAGGAGTTGAAAAATAGATTTGGAAAGATAAAACATAAATTCCTAATTTTATTATATATTAAAAAGGAATTCCAAATCATTTAAGAATGAAAAATACAATGTTAAATCATTATAAGGTAGGTCCAATAGGTAAGCATCTCAGAAACTGCAATGATGAAAATATATTCAGCTATTAGAATGCATTTGACTTCCATCAAACATATACCATCAACCAAAAGTTAAAAGAAACTAGAGATGCAAGCTATTTTTTTCAATGAATCTGAGAGACAAAGAGTCAATGTTCGTAAAATATAAAGAACATTTACTTATGTCATAGGGAAATAGAAACCTTGTCCAACTACACATTCAATCAAGAAAAATAATTTTAATCTCTTACTGTGAGTGAAAGTCCTATATAAGAATATCCTATTGCCTATATAATGGGTGCAAGACAGATAAGATGTAGGTATGCAGACAGATAAATAATAAATTTATAAATTATAGAAATTACTATAAATTAAGCTAATAGGGTACAGTAAAAGTGGGAAAGGGGAGCATTTTCCAGGAAAAGTTTGATTATTATAATCAAGAAACAAAAACCTTTGGGAAAAAATAAGATACACATATAGATATGGATGATATAGATATGAACACTGTATATAGGGAAGCATATGTAATGGTTTATAAAAATATAAACCATACATTTAACCAAACAGGTGGTTTCATTTTGATCCTTTTTTCTTCTTCTGGGGAATAGTTTTCTAGTTTCAGAGAAATTGCTAGAACCAATACCTTCCTTTACAGCTTCTATTTGCTATTATAGTATCTCTCTCTCTCTTTTTTTTTTTTTTTTGTAGGATAATGTTCTTACTTACATCCTAAGCAGAGCTTATTGATAGCCTGGTAGGCTAACTGAGCTTTTCCCTCCTTTTCTGAGAAGTAGTAAAGTATGGGAGTTAGGATGTAGTAGATAGGGCCACTTATTCCTAAATGCTGATTCCATCATTCATGGACTACATGGCCATGTACAAGTTATTCAGTACTTCAGCCTAATAAATTCTCATCTATAAAGCTGGGATAAACCTGCCTTCTAACTTAGAGATTACAGATTCAGTTTGAGAATGAACTGTGAGCATGTGACAGTGCTTGGCCAGGGTGAGGTTCCAGTTGTAATTTGCTTAGACTTAAGTCCTTGGATGGGCAGTGCTTCTAAACTGACTGCAGTTCCTTTCTTTTTGTTTTTTGGGTTTTGTTTTAATTTTTTTCTCATCTATTTTCACACAATGGTCTCTACCATAAATGTCGTTTACAAATACCATTCACACCAGTTCCTTAGCTGGAAAGAGCAACTCTAGTTCATGCTGGGAGAGGTGATGTCACAGCAGTCATCTCCTCTTCCTAAAAAAAAAAAAAAAAAAAAAAAAAAAAAAAGACGAAACCAAAAAAAACCATCCCTTCTTTCTTTGGTAACTCATTTCTGTGTCACTTTCCACATTAATTCTTGGTGCTAATACCTGGCAACCCCCTATCTGAGAGCACAGAAACAGCTGTTTTACTAGTGAAAAACTTCATAACTAGGATTGGCTGTTTATGTCAAGTGAGAAGATTCTGAATGGACAGTTTAGCTTCTTGTGCTGATCCTGAGCCAACCAGAGCTTTCCTAGAGAGCTCTCTTGGTAACCAGCAGTTTTCCCAGCACTGGACCAGCTGCCGGAGTCTTTGTGGTCCCCAGTGAGAGGAGGGAGCATGGCCCCTCCTCTCTGTGGTGGAGAGATAAATACATTTAAAATTTTTTTTTTAAACTTAGTTTGCATCCCTCCTCATTAAGCTCCAGGTGGTGAGTGTAAAGTCACAGATGATATAGAAACAAACAGCCTTCCCAGCCCCTCAAATGAAACCCTGGTTTAAATTCAGTAAAGTGTTTGCCAGACATATGAAGATACTCCTGACAGAAGAAAAGAGACGGCAGAGCAGGTTTATTTTAAGAAGGGAGAAATGATGAAATTCTCTCTCAGCTTTTTCCTGGGCAAGCAAAGCCATTTAGTTTTGCCTTCTAGACTGAAGCTCAGAAAGCTCAAGTGAGCATCATATTTCCATTACTTTTTAGCAGAGATGAAATTCCTTTCCTTTCATATGTCTGCTGATTATTAATGGTGTTCGGGGGTTCAGAACTAAGCTCTCCATGCTTTCGCCTCTCTTGACTAAAGAGGCTATGGGAGGTTTTCTCTTTCTCATTACCTCACATCTCATTTGACCTAAATTTTATAGAACTCTTTTATTTCTGAAAATTAAAGCTTGTTCCTTTAGAAGCCCAGGCTTTTAAATAAATTAACTATTTTTACAGTTGCATTAAGGATTCAGGCAAACATTAGGTATAGTCCCTGCCCAGAAGCTGTAATCTAATAATAATAATAATAATAATAATAATAATAGTACAAATGAAAAGCTAAAACCTCCTAATGTCCCTGCTGCTTTATGCATGTTGTCTTATCTTCACAGTGGTCTCATGAGGTGATTACGATGAGTAGTCTCCTTCCATAGATGAGAAAACTGACTCAGGAAGAATGAGTAATTTCCCCAACATTGTGTAGCTACTAAGAAATAGAGCTTGTGCCTCAAGCCCAGACTTGTGTAAGTCCTGTGCTTTTGGTCACTACTCTACATAGTGCCCTCTTTTTGGTAAACCCATGTGAAATAGAGCTCTCATTTTTGTCGGTTTAATATGTATATGAATACTACACATCAGTCAAGGAGGACAGGCATGTCATTTGCAGCAACATGGATGGAACTAGAAGGACTCATATTAGCAGTAATAAGCCAAAAAGAAAAAGAGAAATACAGAGTGGTCTCACTTATATGATGGATATAAGGGAAAAACAAACAAATGAATAAGAAAAATTAGAAACAATAATGGGACTGAACAATGGAGCGAGAGAGGAGGAGGGGGAAGAAGGCGGGGGAGGCAAAGGGCACAAAAGAGCAGGATGGTTAACAGGTGTTAGGGAAGTAGGAGAGTCCTGGAGTACACAATAATGTAATATAAATATATATACACATATATATGCAAAATAAAAAATTAAATTAAAAAAAAAAACAGCCATCACAGAGATAGTTGACATTCTCTGTGGATATCTCTTCTATCCTATTCCCCCATTGTACATTCCCAGAAATAATAATCAGTACACTGGATTTGATGTTTGTCATTCCTGTGGTATTTGAAACCTTTAAATCACACATCAGTAAGTAATATATTATTTTGCATGGTTTATAGTTTTGTAATTATGGTATTGTCATATGTATACCTATCTGTAACTTGTTTTCTTCCCACAAAAAAAAAAATTTCAATTATTTGTAAGAATTCTAAAAGCCCATGGAATGAAGTCAGTTTTAAGATGCCATGTTAGAATGATGTGTCCTTGTGACCAGCAAGCATATGGGAGCCAGTGAGGGGGCTGAGCCTGCCACCCTGTGTAGACAGGCTCTCCAATTATTTTCTGACTTATTCTCCTCCTATTTGTAGCAACTATTGTGGATTGAAAACACTCGTGTTTCTTCATGAACAATAATTTAATAATGCTGTTGTATAATTGAGTTTGATCCTAATCTACAAAGACATAATCCTGAATGTTGTAAACCTGCAAGCTCAAAATCCCTAGTCTAAAACCTGGAAAATCACCATCCTGTAAGACCCAAATTCCAAAAATATAATTCTGGAAGAATAATTTAAAAGAATCCCTTAAGAAACATTTTTTGGGCATTTTTAATGGTAGATTTACTTGAGAAACATCTAAAAATATGACATATATTACAGGTCACTTTATGCAATAAAGCACATATCAGGAGAAAGTTCATCATTCATAAATGCAGGTGTACAGAAAGACATCTATTGAGGGAATGTCAACATTTTCATACAATGCTTATATATAAAACTGAATTGTGATGATACACTTTCTCAGAGTCAAATTTTCAAAAATATGAATCCAAAGAATTAGAAATCTTTAAAAAGTCTACTCAAAGTATACCTCCAGGTATGAATGATTCCCAGGTAAAATATGTAACAAAAAATTGTAAGAAAAAGAAAATCTGACATATGAAAAACATATTATAGGGACAATTATAGGTAATTGCACAGTTAGTCCATGAGAGCTGACTGACCTTCCTAATTGATAACTATATTTTAAAGTCTTACATTTCAAAGAGATTAAGCTTTTTTTTTTCTTTTAGGATATGGTTTTTCTTGGAGAATGAATTCCCATTTAGTTTTCTATGCTGCTCTTTAAAAAAAAATTGTGATTCAATAGACACTGACATCAGCATTCTCTAATAAACTGTTCCATCTTCTGTGCTATGCCTTTACATTGTTATGGGTACACAGAAACCCATCCTGCACCCACTTGAATACAGGCCACAGATTTCAGGAAAACAGTCTTCAACACTATAGTGTGTTTTATCCTACTGTGCACATAATTATTTTTAACCAACCAGTAACTTCACTGGTTTCATCAAGCAAATGTGATTTCAATTTATTATAAGCTCCTGGTATTTCATCAGCTGAAAGGAATGCTAATGCACATAAATGATACATTTTAAAACTGAAGTTTCTCAAGTAAGTCCCCTTAAAAATGTAAATAAGCATATTGTAAGAATTAAATTTTTCTAGAATTATAGTTTCTGGACTTTGATCTTTCATAAATGTGACTTCCATAAGTTTTGACTTGAAAATTTTGATCTTTCAGAGTTTGACATTTGGAATTAAAGTATTTAGGATTGTGGCATCAGGATTATAATCAACACTGGTGTAGTTCTGTACTTGATAAAAAAGAAAATGGGACAACTCATTTAAATTTTTCACTTAGATTCTATTGAATTTCATGATTGAAACTGTAATCTATAATGGTGTTCAACTGTTACATATTGGGGTTTCATCAAAGATCTTAAGATACATCCCTTGGGATTTTTGAGTGCTATATAAAACAATATATTTATATAACAGAATAATAAAATAAAATAAAATGAATGGTTCAGAAAGTAGTATTATGGGTGCATGGTGCAAGACCATCTAATATTGCCATGCATGCTGGATATGGTCTGTTTCATTACAGCAAATAGGAAACACTGCAATTCCCTCAGGGAATACAGCAGATACCGGCACTCTGACCAATTTTAAGAGGAAATGTTGGTATATACACCACTGCTTTTAAACACATTTGGCTGATTTATTATTCTAACAACACATGTTGAATACCAGCCCAGGATATAGAGATGCATGTCTGTTATATAGAGAAGCACAGATATAGAGAAGCACACTGTTCCCTTTGAACCATCACAATTCATCCTCATCTCAGACTGATTACCAGAAAGGGAAGTTGGACCATAAGCAGGCCAGTTCCAAGCATCCAACACTGGCTTTTTGATCACGAATTTTTCCCCATTTTAATTCTAATTATTGGTATTATCTTCCACTCCACTTTTGTCTTTGTTTTGCCTGGTTAAACTATGTTTCTTTCACCTGAGTGTCTGGTAATCTTGGGAGTCTTCGGCTACCACTCACTCCCTAGAACCTGTTCTTCCTACCCACTCAGATAAGATATTTTCAACCCAGATGCAAGTGCTGTACAGGTGGAAGTCAAGGGACCTCGTATGAATGGGAAGAGAGGAGGTGATGAAAAGAACACAGAATCTGATAAGGGAAGTTTTACATGCCTGAGATGTAGTGCATACTTGGAAAATGTCAGCCTTACTGCTAAAGTTATTGTAATAAAATTAGCATACTTCCTTGGGCAGATATAATTGGGCTTTCTGGGATGACTTGCAGGATTATGATGACAGCATTAGCTTGGTTGCAAGACTATGATATACTCAGTGACTTTGGAAACAGCTGGCTTCCATGTTGAGTGAAGCAAGTGGAGCTGGATTTGTGGAGCTAGAGTCTCTTTAGAGGTATAGTTTCTTTTTTTCTGCTACATTTCAGGTTGCCCACTGTCTCCCTTCCTTGCATCAATATGTTTACCATCATCAACTCCTTGTAACCCCCTTTCATATACGTTGACGAAATTGGGCGTGTTCAGGGTGGTATGGCCGTAGACCCCTTTTAATATACTTATTGCTAAAAAAGTACATAATTCCCAAGTCACAATTTTATCTAGAATAAGAGTAAAAGCTATCAAGATGCATTCTGCAAGTAAATGGATCAACTTCAGGAGTACTGAGGAGGCTGAAGACTGGATTGGAGGTAAGGACTATTGTGGGAAACTTGACTTCCATTACTTCAGTTATGGTAAGAAAATAATAATTGTGAATCAATTACTCCAGAGGAAATAGGAACAGTGCACAGCCAGATTTTCCAGTCAGCGACTGCTGCTGGCTGCTGTGGTACCCCCCTCAACTGCACCATTCATGATTACTTCTAGCTGTCACTGTGAGTTGGGTCCTGGTCCACCACTTACCTGCATGCCACAAACTCCAAGCTCTCATCAGAGGAACACCACCATCTTCCTGGAGCAGCTGTGCACTGTGGACACTATCTAGGGTACGACAGTTTTCATTTGTATCCTTAGAAATTATTTCTTTCTCTGCGAATAAATTGCACTGTTGCTGCACTTTTGTGCTTATCCTGCAGTTTTAGTGCACAGGTGAGGAATTATGAACCATGCCATCCCCCAGGCTTTCCAGTTTCATTTCCTGGACAGTAAGGGTGGTGGAATCGATAACTTAGAAAAGTTTCGGGAGTAAAATATTAAAAATTAACATTTTGGAAGTAAAATATTAAAAATATAATTTTCCATTGATATCCAGCTTTTCATTTCTGTATTACAAAGGACATGATTATTTAGAAGGACAAGATTATTTCAAGAACTTCTAGAACAAAGACATTGGTTTAAAACTGATTTTAATTTTTATTCCATCACCCAGATTTTGGTCAAATTATATTTGAGTGAACTTATACATGTATATGTATCAGCAGACAGATGATTTGCAAGATAATTAAAATTTATTGAAGTATTCAAACTATTTCTATGGACACTCTGTGACAAACTCTGCATATTATAATGAGAACTATGGAGATGTACACCAAATAATTAAACTGTCAAGCATGCAAGTTAAATTCCTATTAAGTTCCTATGGAAATCTGATTATTTTATGTCAATGCAGCTTGGAACTATTATTAAGGCATTGACTTGGGTCACATGTTAATTTCCTTTATTATACTAAGAATGAAGACTCAGTCAAATGCCGATTATTTCTGTGTTTAAATGACCTCTAGAACTGACATCATATTTGACAAACTTTTTCTTCCATTAAGTCACTTTTTTAAAATTGTTATAACTATATGTTTTACATATGCAAATCATGATTTACCTTATTAATGAAAAAGAAAGTGTTAAGAAGAGTTAGACAAAGTTTAATAGGTAGTCAAAGGCAAGATTTGAACACATAAACAGCTGTTTGATCAAATATAACCCCAAATCAGGTTTTAATTTAAGAGGGAGTCATTAGCATTAAGAGTCTTAACTATTCTTGATTGAAAGGAACTCTTTCTCTAAATTACTCCCATCCAAAAGAAAAATGCCAAGTTCCAATCTCCTCTTAGAGAGGTAAAGTCTGGTCACCCACTGTTAATCTTTTTTTTTTTTTAATCTGAGAAGACTGACTTATACCTCAGGAAAACGAGATTTCTGTCTACAAGATGGAGCCAGTGAAGAGCTTGTTAGTTTGCTCACCAGACCAGGGGTGGGGTTCCTCAAAAATTTTACATTATGTTTACAAATTAAATATGATCTAATATGTCTTTTATATTTACTGGTTTGGCATCCAAGATTTATCTCAAAATTATAAAATAAGTCTAGCTACATAGTGGCTCCTTATTTTATTGATGAAAAAATTTAACTTACATTTATTTTTACTATCTGATATTGGCCAGTTTAATACTAGAAATAGTTTCAGAATGCCACTAAAGAGTATCTCAGTAAATGTCTTTTCTATTACCAATTTCAAAACTTGTGATCTACTAATTATGAGTAAGCTTTGTTGTAATGACATTTTATTGCACTTGCATTACTAAATACCCATCAGTATAATTAATTCTTTGTACCTTTCAAATCCTGGTTCAAAGTAATATGGCACTGGAAATGTTGAATTTAATTTTTAAAGTCTTGTCACAAAGACAGTGCTTTCTCATGAATTAGTGATCAAACTCAAAGTCTTCTTAAGCCATTCTGGTGATCTCAGGTCCAGGACAATGAATGAACAGGGCTATCTTCCTTTAGGCACATCTATGTGAGCATTTTTGGATGATGTATGAGAGCACCGTCACTGATTACAAAATAAAAAACACCTAGTTGGCTAGTTTTCAAATTTAAGATTTGGATTGCACCTGGTCCTGTGTGAACTCATTTGTCAAATCATTGCCTATTACTATTCGAACCTAGTAATCATGAGATAGGACAAGAATATTAAGTTTGAATGATCAACCGAAGCCTATGGTGCACCTACGTTTTATCACTTGATTTGGAAGGGGCCTGTAAGGATTATAGAATACTCAAATCAAGAAGTAAGAGTAAGTTCAAGGCATTTCTCTTGCTATTACAAAGGCTAAGAATTTGCTTAATGAGGTGGCCTACCTTCCTTATGTTCTTCAGTAGATGTGACTACATTTTAATATTCATGAATATCTACTTGTTGCTAATTTTAGACCCTGAATTTTGAAAAAGTAGGTCAGGTTCAACAAAAATCGAGCATTCTAATATCTCTCTGAATTGTTTAAACAACAGATAATCATGCTTTATAATAGAGATATAAAGAATACATTGATGTGAATTTACAAATTTTTTGTCTTCATGGTGATGAACACATGCAATCATACCATGTCCTCAGAGCACAGAAACACCAATCACTAATATATTTAGTGCTAAAAGAATCCAATCAAAATGAATTTTCTGGATTTGCATCATATTCACTATATGAGGGATATAGGCATTATCCCTACCTGAGACTATTTACTGTTTTTATATATATATATAATATATTTATATATATAATATATATAATATATAAATATATATAAACAGTAAATAATCTCAGGTAGGGATATATATATCATATATATATTATATATATAATATATATATATTATATATAATATATAAATATATATATATAAACAGTAAATAATCTCAGGTAGGGATAATGCCTATATATATTTATATATATATAAATATTTATTATATATATAAATATATATTGTATATTTATATATAATGTATATAATGTATATATAATGTATATAAATATATAATATATATTTATATATATATTCATTCTGTTAGTGTTATATAACCTCTATTGGCATTATTTTCTTGAAAACTCTTACATAGCACACCAAAAGCTTTTAGGTTTCTGTTTTCTAAACTGGTGTAGGGAGCATATAAACCCATAAAGAGAGCAGGGGCCTTGAGAGGGTCACATTATGTATCAGAAAAGGAAAAACAAAGGATTGCTAATTCAGCCTTTACAGCATTTAAAAGCCTTCATAACATAGGCAGGCATCTTGTATCTTCAAATGTTAAATTCATAATGTGAATGTGTATTTTATCTTTCCTTTCTGTCTGTGTTCTGGATGATCCTGGAGAGTTCCAATATTTTATCTCTTGTTTACGTTTCCAGATTATGCAAAATCCATCAGGCAGGGTTACATCTCTATGTCAGAAGTATTTTAAACCTCCTGTTTCTCTCCCACGAGGCACAACAGGAGTGCCATCTTGTCCTATTTATTTGATTGTTAAACATACCTTGGTGTCCTTCTATTTTGGAACCCATTCCAAAAAACTTAGAATTCCCCAAGTGTTCCAAGTCTTCTTTGTGCCCACATTCAGGGGTATGTCATTTTCTTTGCCCCGGATACTCCTCATCACTCATCACTATTTTTGCACCATTAATTCCCAGTCAATGTCAAGGCTGTGTTCAGACTTCCTTTCTCTAGCTAAACATTCTTGACTTGTCTCCCCTCAAGGTGTACTGCCTGCCTCTCTTTTTACCTTTTACCCTCCATACTCTGCACATTCTCCGATTGTCTATTACAGTGTTGTCATTATCAGTTCACTCATCTCTCCTTCCCTAGATTATTTGAGGGCTAGAGGTTTTGTCTTTTATAATAAAATAATGAGGAGAAACAGTGCCCAGAAAATAAGAGACCCACAGTGAAGATTGATTCATTGGTTGAGTGAATACCTGGCCCTAGGTAGTATAAATTTAGTCGGGGAAGGCTGACCTTTAGCTCAGATGTGTGTCTATTTTTATCAGTCATTTTCCTTCCTAAATGATGAATTTCCTTCTGGAGGCAAGAGTAATTATTATCTGCTTTCCTATAAAAATCACACTCTTCTAGATGACACAAATTTCTGATGTCAGTCAGGAAAGTGGCATCTGAATATCTGGCAGATTGACAGTTCTTCCAGTGCACAAGTACCAGGGCCCCTGCTTAGAAAGACAGGCAAAAGACAATAGGTACAAACTCAATGCATGTCAGTCATTTGTACACAAAAGCTGGTTGCGGGGAAATATTTACTAAGCTTCATAAATTATTCATAACTGAATTTTCTTAAATGCCCAACACTGATGCATTGAAAACATGACACAATATACAAATATACCAAAGTTGAGGCAACTTTTCCATTATTTTTCAGTTATCTGAAGTGAAGTAGGGGTAGAACTGGCCAAATAGCTTTGCATCGCAGTGACCAGTTTAGATAATATCCTAACAAAGCTAAAAGAAATGAGAGTTAAGTAAAGACTAGGTAAAAGGAAAGAAGAGGACAGATAAAGGAAAAATGACAGAAGTTGTGTCAGGATTTTAAATCTGAAAATAACACACCTTTCACTAGTGGGCCTCCCCAAGAGGATTTAAAAATTAACATATAAAAGAAAATATGATCAAACTTCTGATTACTTGAAAGATACACTTAGACTGGCATATAGAATGGGGGGAGGGGATCATGAACATTAAGTGACAGTATAGACTCTGCCTTCTCCTGGTTCTGCATTAGTTCACTTGCCACTTAGTTTATATTGCAGAAGAGTGACAATGCTTATACTTTCTTGAGGAAATAAAGTGCAGATTGCTATGAGTTGAAGTGAGGTGAAGGCAGCGTTAGCATCTGAGGTGTCTGGCAACTTTTAATTATAGAAATGATGGGGAATTCTTTTATTCCTTTCTCTTCATCGCCCTAATGACCTTGTGATGGAATTTGCCTCTGCAGTTTCTCTCCCCTGGATTCTCCACCAGTTTACAAATATCCTTAATATTGAAACTGGGTGCCCCTCCCCCACCCTTGGGTTGTGACCCTTAACTAGGTGCCCCTCCCCCACTTGGGGGGGGTGGCAGTTAAAAACTGCCAGAGGAAGCAGTTGGAGGAGAGGGGTTGGACCAGAAGCTGGGAAAGAAGGAATGGAATCAAGAGAGAAGCTGATTGCTTGGAGGTTTTGGTACCTGGAGAAGGACTCAGAAGGGGAGCATTACTGGGCTCTTTCAGCATCAGGTCCTGAAGGGTCAGGAGCTGTGTGAGGGTGGAGGAGAGGCAACCAGTAGGGAGTGCTGAGACACGGTACAACTTGGAGAGACCCTTGAGTGCCTACATCTGAGGTCTGGAGGAGCAAAGGGGCATCACCTTGGACTGTGTTTAGGGCTTTTGGACGAAAGGGTGACTGGAGTAAGATAACCAGTCATTTGTGGCTTTAGAGAAAGAAAAATCTTTTCGTTTTCTTGGTTAACTTTCCTTGTTAAACTGCATTTTGAGTGTCAACTGCTATGCGCTGGTGAAGTGGACCTGTGGTTTATTGGTTGGAGGCTTTTACCCCTTTTTGACCCGATTTCAGAATCATCCACTCTTCTCCAGCTATGAGTTCATATTTTGTTCCTCTTCTTCACCACAAGTTTAAAGATTTAGGTGCTTAAAAAGTCTACTTCCTCATTTTTAAATTTTCTCACCTAATCAGGATTTTGCATTCACCGAAATAACTTTTATTAGAACAGTCAATGGTCAAATGTTGCTGAAACCAAAGGTCAATTTTCACTTTACATGTGACTCACCTCTAAATACCCTTTGATGTAGTGATTTACTGTCTCCTGAAACCTTTGGTTCTGTGGGCTGGTCTATCCCATCCACCCAGTTCTCTTCTTGTTCTATCTGCTGATTCTTCTCACTCTTGTCATTTCTCTAACTTTGAGGTATTCTCTAACTCTGTTCTTGCCCCTTCGTCTCTTATCTATACTTCAGGCTATTAAATATAATTTCTACCCATACCCTTTATTCTCCATCTTGGAATTTGCACATCTGACTGACTTGTTAGATTTCCCCCACTATCCATAAACAGAATGTTTCTAGTTGGTATGATTATCATACCAACTAGAAACAGACTGTTTTTAGATAGTGAAGACTTTTATCTCTTTTTTGATTCCTGTTCAGTATCTGAAACTTAATAAGTTCAAAGAGATTCACTGTGTTCTTTCCACTTACTGTCACTCCACATATCTCCAGCAAATTCACTTCCCCTAATTAAGAGTCCTCTCCCTGTCACCACACTGACACTATCACCTATACTGATAGTTCAGGTCCCAGACTAAGAAATCAGCCTTTAATCTTTTTTTCTCCCTCACATCACATATTCATCTTCAGTAGTCCCATTCACTCTAAAATAAATCCTGAACTCACTTGCTTTCTTTACTCCACTACTTTTACAGCAAATCTCAACTGTCTCCTGAACTAAGATGGCTATTGCCTCACTTGTGTCCTCAGCCCAAGGTGGGCAGCCATGAGTTCCACACCCAGCAGGCAGCAGGATCTTTTGAAAAAAATCTAAATTCACAGCATTCCTTTACTTAAAACACTTTAATAACTCCCCACTGCAAGGAAAGCAAAATATAAACCCTTTACCAAGTGCCAAAAATGGTCTGACCTTGCTTCCTTTTCTTCACTTTGTTCATCCCCGGAAGTGGTCTCAAAATCACTAAACTCCCACCTTGAACTTGCTGCATCTTTGTTTTTATGCAAAGTGGAAACCCTCCTTCCCAGAAGCTGATTTTTTTTTCTCAACATGCAGGTCTGCTCAAATTTTAAGGCTGCTTGTCTAATATTACTAGCTTCCCTATGGCTTCATCCACCATCAAATCTATCATTTTCTTTAGAGAACACCATTCTTTTTCACAACACCAGTCTTATGTCAAATATTTTCTTACTACTAAATTGAAAGAAGTTCCAGACACTCTATTCTTTCTTACTCTTTCTCCAGTGCTTAGATTAATGCTTAATGGCATTTGTTGGCCAACTGTTTTGGGGTGGCTCTCTATCACAAATTAGAACTTAGTTTTCTATGGAAAATTTCAAAAGTTCATTCTTTTTACTAATAAGACACTTGTCAGAAATTATCCTAATGGATGCATTTCCAGCAGGTTGAACTGTAGAAATTTTTCTTTGCTGCCTCTGTTTTATTCTGTCTTCCAGATGCTTCTATTGCCTCTTCTGTTACCTCTAAATCCCGATTTCCTCTTGATTTCAACATTTCTTTATCTAAACATTCACCTCCTTTGCAGCTATTTCTATTTTCCTCTCTGATTTAAACCAAGACAAAGAACTTCTTATAAAAGGAACTTAATAAATGGCAAGTGACTGTATTTACTGAACATTAGAAACCATTATCACATTCAAATAGTTTGCTCCTTTGACTGTTGCACTAAAAAGATGGGACTTTTTAGCTTTTATTTAAAACAAAGCAGAATGAAAACTTTTATGATACAGTTCTTTACAGCAGAACTTGATATGCTGTGGATCAAATTGTGCTTCTTAAAATATTTTCATACAGGAATTACTAATAGACTATCTTAATGTAAAGTCACAGAGAACCAACCCTTTGTTATTTGAGGTCATAGTCAAGAGTAATTGATGTTTCGAGCTATGTATTTTGATATATTTTAATAATATTTTTAGCTATTATTATGTGCCAGATATCCTAATATGTTATAGAATGTAATGGGAATGAAAAAAAAAAGCACATATCCTCTGTCTCCATGGAGCTTAAGATCATAAGGAGGAAGCAAATAGTAATAACATAGCAAATTTTTTTAAATGATAATGCTTGTGGGATACAGTACTCCAAATGGTTTACATTATATATTTGTTTTTACAACAACTCTACAATGCTGGAATTAGTAAATCCCCATTTTAGAGGAACAAACCAGTCACAACTGGTAAGAAGCCAAGATGGGATTCAAACTCATGCTCTAGAAGCCTTACATTAATCACTACATCTTACTATCTGGTAAGACATTCTTACAAAGGAAAAAAAAGAAAGGCAAGAATCATTTCACATAAATTCATGATTATAATGATACATTCTATGAACCTAAAGCAAAGAATACTAAGAGTGTAACCCATAGTGAATCAGTCTGGGGAATAAAGGAAGTTTTTTTTTTTTTTTTTATGGAAGAGGTGTTAAAACTGACACAAGAAGGATTTAATTAATTTATATTTCACTTTCTCCAACCCTCCTCCATCCTGCTTAATACTCTTAGAACCTTCTTTTCACAGGGAGACAGAGATGCCTTATTCACAATTTGGTAGTTGATTTATTCTTCTGACCTTTCCATTTCCTGCAATATAATCAATCTCTGCTGTTGATTAATATAATGTGAAGTCAGAACAAATGAGTATAGGTCAGATATATGTAAAAAAAACTCCCTGAGCAGCCCTGGTCTGCCTTAGGATGACTGTGAATTCAGGGTAGTTGTGACAATTTCATAAGTAAAGTGTTGGTATCCGAAGCAAGGTACAAGAAAGAGGTGATGACAGAGATGACTTAGCTGTAGAGGCTAAGGGTCGATTTGGAAGTAATGAACCAAATGACAATTTATTAACAAAAGAAAGGGGTGTATATGTAGAGAATACAGAGCAAAAGTCCAGCGAATTTCAAAGAAAAGGCAACCGGTGAAGGTACAATTAACATATTAGTTCCTGTGAGGTAATTAGCAGGATTGCTCATAGTGGTGGCTCTCTTTTTCAGGAGAATTTCCTTATGTAAATATTTTGGAGGGGCAGCAGGCACCATCACGAATCTTCAAAAAAATTCAGTGCTAGATTTTATCTTCAGTTTGCCAGAGGCAATTAAGGTAAGATGGGAGTTTTTTTCATCCACTGCAGGATCCCTTCTGGTCTGTAAACAGTATTCTACATAAAGTGCTAAGAGGTGAACAATATTACCCAATTCTTTGGTGGCCTGGTCTAGCCACATGTAGATAAAACTTTAGTTTAGAGAGGAATTATTTAAGAACATAGGCTATTAAGAACATAAATGGATCAAGCAATCAGGATGCCAGAAGGACTGATATTACTGTGCTTAATTTATGACACATTTTATAGTAAACCACTTCAGGGAAATACCATCTCTCTTTTGAATGCAAGTCATTAGGAAAACACTCCTCACTGTCCATGTGGTGTAAGAATGTGCTGCCAGAGGAGGTCACCATAGGTCCCTTTTAAGTAAAAGCTCATTTAATTCCCAGATAGGCTAGCAAACTTCAATTTGTTCCTTGGACACTGATTTCATTCTTCACCCCAGCACTTATCTAAAAATGTAGAACACTGCACACAAGGGAGACCAAGAGAGTGAATGAGAATGATTGTGTTGCCAAATGACCAAGTTTTATAGTCTTTCAAGTCCAAAAGGATTGATATTCTTTTTTTTTTCTTTTTTCTTTTTTTGTAACCACTTACAGATGAGACTCACAGATTTTGGAAAAGAAATTATAGACTTGTAATGAGGTAGTGAGACTAAATCAGCAAATGAGAAGCAAGAAACATCCCAACAGCAATTATTCAACAGTCACTGAAATTTGCAAAAGATGCCACTATTTCCCAGGAGAGTAAACAATCATGATGTTGAAATGTCAACTGTGGAAATAGCATGTTAAAATTGCAGTGCAAAATTTCCCAGCAGTATATTTTGTCTTAAAGACTGTAGTGTTATGCACAACAGTTCACAAGTAGCCCTGAGGTTATACATCAGCAGAAACACCTTTTAATTCTCCATCCATGGAAATCACTATTGACCAAATAACATTGACTAACTTAATTACTATCACTAATAGTAGTTTATGTCTAATAAGATTTGACATAGAATTCAAACCTACATCCTGTACGTGCCTATTTGTCTGCTCTTCTTGATGGTCAGTTGTCAAGTTGCCTGCTTCTGGTTGCACTCATTAATGAAACTCTAAGTCTTTTAAAGTATTCCAGATTGGCAACTTCTCATAAATAAGAAATGGATATAGAGAGGAATCAAATTATTTAAAAAGTAAACTAGCTATTAAGATACCTCTCTGATTTAAGTAAATGAATTTTGTTTTGCTTTAGTTTTTTACAGTTGTTCTCAGTTCTAACAGAAGCATTTCTAACACTAATACATGCCCACAGTTTTAAGACAATATCAGGCAATTGCTTTTATCCTTAACTATGGCGAAAACCCATCTTGAATATTTGCAATTGGTAGGTAGAATTGTTGTCTCCCCTCTTGGAATGCTGGAAGCCTCCTGGTAAATTTCAGGGTAGATGACTTAAAGTTCTACTTCTCTTCATGGGTAACATATCTGGAAAGGAGGGTGAAGTCAGAAGTTGTTCATTTCTTTTTTGGTAGTTCTTTGCCAAAGCCTTTCTCTTAATCTTAACCAAGTGCCTTTTACTGATTATCAGGCAAGGAAAAGAGAGAGTTTTTCAGTGCAGATATTTAGGGGAAGGATTGGTCCTCAGAGGTACCTCTGAAGAGGTACTGAAGGTAATAAACAGAGCTAAAAAGAGAATAAGAATAATTGATGAAGAGTCAAAAGTGAGTTAGCTGATAAGAGAAAATGATTTTTCATTCTGAAGGAGTCTGTGGTCATGTTGGTGACTGAGTGCTAACAGTCATCAACAGATCACTAGGTGACAAATGCAATCCCATTTTAGGACCTGAATAGCTAATTGGATTTTATGATTTTCAGTGGTTCGACATTATTTATTTTGGGCAGTGGGCTGTCCAATAGTGGAGAGACTGGCATGTGCCTTTTAAACAGTTTTTCAACTAAGATAATGTGGGTTTTATAATGACTTCATAGATAGAGCCAATTAAAGCTCATTTTGTGACCTGATACTAGAGGACTATGTGATAGCATTGATTAGTGAGAGTGAGAATAGAATGCTCTGTATGCAAGGAAAGACGGGCACTGTGGTCTAGCTCCCCAATGAGATCAAGGTCATAGAGATTAATATGATTTAAGTCATAGATATTAATATGGTTAATTATCTACATGGTACCTACATGATAGGGGTGCATTTATATAATTGTAATTAATAGTGGATGAGTCATTTTCGTTTAGAGACCCTGAATTAAATTTATCATCTGTTCAAAGCATAAATCTTCAGAAACAATGTCTTAATGCTTTCTCTTATGCATTTCCACTATTAGTTTGACATTTTTGTACCAGATGAGTTAATATCTAGTTCCAAAATTATAAGGTCTATGCCACTAATGTCTCCCAGGTATTTATTAAAAATCTTCGAAGTAACTTTGCAGACTCTCACATAAAAGTTTGCAGTAAATCCTCAACATATGAATATGCCAGAGGACATATTTTATGTATTCCACATAATAGTAGGAAGTTCAAGATTAAATTTTTAACTGCTGTAAATGTTTTTAAAATCCTGTGAAAGGAATTCAAAATGATGATAACACACTGGCAATTTCAAAATGCTCCTATGACCCCTGGCAAAGAACTCACTCTTTTAAGAGCATGTTCATATTTTCTCAGCCATAAGCATACTGAAATTCTCTAAGTATTTTTTTCTCATTTGAAATGGATTTTTTCCAAAGATGATAGGTTGCTTAAAATTTCTAGAGGCTGGACATGAGTAAGTAAAGCAAAGGACAAATGTGTTAATGTGCATTCAAGGTCAAATAAGGGTTTAAAAATTTAAATGATCTTTCAGAAAGAGAGAAGATTCATTATTTATCCATCTTCATGGCTTCAGATGACAATAGATAACATTTTAAGATGCCAAAGGGCTAATGTGAAGGCAGTTTTAAAGAATATGCCATTTATAGAACAGAGCACAACTTTCTGCTATGGGATCTTTTGGAAGAATATTCCTATTTTGTTGAGGCCACAGAAATTGGTGATTTAAACAGAAAGAGAATAATTAGGACCTTAGGATTCTGAGGTTGAAGCCATAATAGCTAACACAGTTACTAAGTACTCAAAAGATCTCTGAATTTGCAGTGATTCAGAGGAAGGGACTGCTCTCTAATTTTAAAATCAGAAAAAATATATTTTTTAAATAATTATTTGGTAAAAGAGGTTACCTGTTTTGAGGAGTAATACCTTCCTCTTAGAGTTGTATGTTATGTGTGTATGAAGTTATGGAAACCAAAATTACTTTGTGAATCAGCAGATCAGCAAGTAAGAGAGACTAATTTTATTACACAAATGCAGAAAAGGGCTCCTGCCCTTTGACCCAAAACTCAAAGGGAAGAAGACATTCTAATACAACACTGGACTTACTTTTTCTACAGTTACCGAAGAGTCTATTGGAGAATATAAGAGTGGTATTTTCTATGATCTATCAGTGCAATGGTATAGAGTACCTTTCAAAAAGACCCTTAAACTTATTCTATATACAACTTATCTCTTACTATCATTCTTCTAAATTGTTTTTCATGGGACTCCTTTATTTCAGGGACCTCTGAGCAAATCCCTGAGTAAATCCCTCCTTAGGGGAGGGAACTACATCGAGATTATATCTGAAATATATAAATATTGCAGTATCACTACAGTTTTTAAAAACTGGAAATTCATAGAAAAGTGGTTATCACAAGCCTGAGTAAGACTTGGATGGGTGGAAATTAGTGAACTGAGATCATTGAAGATCAACTCTGAATTCTCAAAAGTGTTAATTCTCAAAAACATCTGCAATGGCAGGTAATAATTTTGTATTTCAACCAATTTCTTTCTCAGAGAATATTTACTTTTTGATCTCAAGCATAAATACAAAGGAATAATTTCATTTATTGTTGCACGGCAAATGCTACAATATTTGCAAATTAATTAAAGGCTATATTTAGGTTTGGCAGATGATTGATGTCCTGAATCTATTCTTTTATTTGGTGATAGAAGTAAGTTCATTTAAGAAAAGGGAAATGAAAGATCAGAAATAAAAGGGAATAGAACAGAAGAACAATCTGAATTGGCCCAGGCTCAGGAGGGGTTCGGGACAGTCAACCCCCCCAAGTCTATTCTTTTCTTTCTTTCTTTTTTTTTTTTTTTTTAAGACTAGGTCTCACTATGTTGCCCGGGGTAGTCCCGATCCCATTGACTCAAGTGATCCCCAGCCTCAGCCTCCCAGATAGCTGTGATTACAGGCGCGCGCCACCACACCCAGCTGTTTTTTAAAACTAGGTCTCGTTATGTTGCCCGGAGTAGTCTTGAACTGTGGATTCAAGTGATTCCTAGCCTTGACCTCCTGAAGCTGGGATTAAAGGTGCCCACAACCACACCCAGCTCCCCAAGTCTATTCTTAAAGGGAAAAATTTATTATTCAATGTACTTAACCTATTATGTAAATAGAGATCACCCCTAATCTGGATATCTATACAGGCTGATAGTTTTACTCTGTTCCACAAAATCATATTGTAACTCAGGATATATTTATTACAAAATTATATAATAAGTTTATCCAAGTTACTTTCCTAAGGGAGATTTTACCAAGAGTTACCCCCTGGTATGAGGTACCAAAGGGGAGAAGTTTGCCAAACACTTAGAGCAATATTCTCTGGCACAGTGTCAACTGGCAACCAGGCAATGTTCCAAGCAATTGGAAAGACAAGTAGATGGTCAAAGAAAATCATTCACATAATATATTTTTCTCAACTTTAAATTGTCTGCTTCAAGTATCTGTTTAGCTTGAATGAATTGGAGATTTGCCCAGCCTCCACAGCTCTCAGCAGTTATAGACACTTGCCTAACAGGCTAAATTAAATACTGTGAAATAATAATTTTATTGAGATAAAACAAAATCAAACAATGTTGAGCAAAGAGTCATTAATTACTCACAAATGCATTTCAGTCTTAGAAGAAACCATAAGGTGGCTGCTCTCTGTACACTTGAGAGGCAGAACTGTATAGAGGTTTTAAGGTCACAGAGACTGATCTTGATTCCTGGTTGTGCCTCTTACTGGATGAGTGACCTTAAACAAGTAAGTACCTTAAGTAAGTGACTGTAAGCAAATTACCCTAATAACTTCACCAATAACATGAGAATAAAAATGGCAACTACATGAAAAGATTTAGTCAACATTAAATGTGACAAAGCATGATGCCCAGTGCATAGTATAGTGCAATGAATGTGCAACCATCGTATTTCTTTGATACGTAGTTGACTCACTGTCTCCGCTATGGCTTCTTTCTCTGTTTCAATTCCACTGCTGCTTTAAGAGATTGAAACTAGTAATCTACCAGACTCATTTCTTCTTTGCCAAGGGGATTCTGATAAGCTCTGTCAATAAAGGGCATTAAGGGGAGAGCACAGGTGGGAAAAACAAACTTTGATCAGCATGTCCCAGCCCTCTGTCATGGCTGGGTGCACATACGTGGGGAAAGACCATCCCCAACAAACCAACTTGCAGCACCTTTCAGCCGGACTGAGCTCCAGCCCTGAAATACCCAACATTCCAACTTAGAGCTGGAATCTTCCAACACTGTTAGTAGAGATTCAGATAAGAGCATCTGGGCGGGGGGTGGGTGGGGGTGGGGCTTCTGGGACCTGTACCTCTACTCCTGCCCACCAATCATGGCAGCACATGAATTCTGCAAATATCTCTACAAGCCAGCAAGAAATAATGCCTGCTGGCATCAGTGGTCTAGCATCAGTGGTACTAACACACCATAAGCAGAACAAACCTGAATGTAAACAATGGGAAGAAGAAAAATCTCAGACACCCAAACTAATCCCCCTGAGAGCAATGCAACTCAGAAAGAAAAGCAGTTCATGGATATCAACAACAGCGGGGCAGAGAAATATTATCGCCTGACAGAAAAAGGATTCAGAACCATAATCATCATAATAAAAAAAAACCTAGTAGATTTAATAGAGAAGACAGAAAAGGAAAAAAATGAGATGAGAAACATTATTAATTAATTAAGAAATAAAAATGAACCCTTAAAAATTATGAAAGCTAAAAGAACAATGGAAGAACTAAAGTGATCAGGAAAACGCCAAGAACAAAGAATAGAAGAAATGGAAGAATTATTAGAACATTCTTGAAGGGTCAGATGTAAACAGGAAAAACAAACAAACAAAAAAAAAAAGAAAGAAAAGGAGAGATGCAAAGGAAAAAAATGAAGAAACAAATATCTGACAATTAGAGAAAAAGCAATATCAGGATAATTGGCATATCAGAGAAGATGAGAAAGATAAAGGAACTGAGAAAATATTTGAAGATATAATAAAAGAGAATTTCCCAGATTTGAAAAAAGAAATGAAAGTAGACATAGAAGAAGCTAGAAGGCCACCAAAACTTGTTAATGAAAGGAAAATGACAGCAAGACACATAATAGTCAAAATAGCTAAAATTCAGAAATAGGAAAAAAATAAGCTGGTGAGAGACAAAAAAACAGATAAAAAGGAAAACATCTTAGATGCACTAAGGAAAACTTCTTAGATTCACTTCAGACTTCTTAGAAGAGACATTCAGGGTAAGAAGACAATGGAGTGAAGTATCAAAAAACTCCAAGACTGGGATCTCATGGTCTTAGGATCTTGGGCCCAGGGGCCTCTGGCTGGGGGAGCCAGTCTCTTCCTCCACATGCACCAAAGGTAGGGGCTGGGCACCTTTGCTAGGGGCGGGCTGGGGTGGGGTCCTCCTCTGGTTTACTCCAACCTCAATCTGACCTGAACTGGCAATGAAAAAAAACAGTCTCTCTAGTTGCATATGTAATAGAAAGGAAAGGAAGTAATAATGGCCCTGGATATACTCATCACATAGGTAGGACAAGCAGTGTATACAGAACCACTGAGACAAGAACGTGAGACCAGTTGTTGAGGTGACCTGTCACAGATTTTTACCTGCTTCATCTCTGAGGTTGGGAAACTAAACCCCTATCCATAGTTTTGTGCAACATGAGGCTCCCACCTTTACCAATCAATGGGGGAAAATGTCACAGAGATGTGGCTATGGCCCCATGGCAGAACTGCTAACATGAGAGAGAAAAGGAGCTGGACCAACCACCAGGGGAAGTCCATCCCCAGGAGGGAATGCCTCTACTGCAAGTGGCTGGGAGTTGGGTTCCCAAACCAAACTATCAGAGCTTTAGGGCACACAAACAGCACCATGTGACAGACACTGGAAAGGATCCTGGAGAATCGTACCACATATTTGTCCTACAAGAGGTTTCAGATGTGCTTGACCTGACTACCCACCTCAGTTATTCCTGGAGATTTAAGCAGCTGGATCTGTTGCTGTCCAGAAGTGCAAGTCCGCACCCAGGAAAAGAGGACATTGTTCCAGAAGAAGGAAAGACCAGTGGGTCAAACAAGAACCAATGACTTGCAGCATGAGGAGCTGAAGTGGCTGAAGGGGGGGGAAGAGAGAAAGGAGTAGCAAGATGGGGGAATAGGCATACAATGTGGGAGTCATACCTAAGGGGAACAATAACCATACAAACGTGACCAATATTGTATAAAAATTACAAAATTAAAATTAAAATAAAAAAAATCTCCAAAATAAAAAAATGCCAGCCAAGGATACTTTACCCTGCAAAGCTCTCCTTCATCTATGAAAGGAAAATATGATCCTTCTCAGACAAAATAAAAAAAAAATTCACCATAACCAAACCCCTGCTTCAAGAAATCTTTCAAGAATTCTTAAAATGTAAACCAATGTAAGAATGAAGAGGGAGAATGGAACAAAAAAACATATTGAACCATAGGAAAAATTAAAATAAGATGAATATATTGACAAGTACAGATTGCCCACTTATCAATAATCATCCTAAATGTTAATGGATTAAACTCACCAATAAAAAGAAACAGATAGAAAAAGATAGACTTGAACTTTCTACTGTCTCCAGGAAACACAACTAACTGCTAAAGATAAATATAGATTGAAAGTAAAAGGTTGGAAAACAATCCTACAAGTGAATGGGCCCAAAAGAAAGCAGAGACAGCCACACTCATATCAGATAAAATAGACTTCAGACTAAGAAAGGTAATAAGAGACAAAGATGGCAACTATATAATGATCATGGGGACAATAGACCAGGAAGACATAACACTTATTAATAGATATGCACCAGATGAAGGAGCATCAAAATACGCCAGACAATTACCAGCATCTCTGAAAAAGACATTAAAGGAAATACATATGTAATAGGGACTTCAACACCCCACTCTCACAAAGGGACAGATCAACAAGACAAAATAAACAAAGACACAGTTACCCTAAACACATGTCTAGACCAAATGGACCTAATAGATATCCACAGAATGCTATACCCCATGAGAAAGGAATACACATATTTTTCATGGATCATTCTGCAAGATTGATCATGTATTGAACCACAGGACCAGCATCAACAAATTCAACAAGTTCACAAGTACTCATGACAGTGATTTTCTCTGACCATAAAGGCATTAGACTAGAAATAAATAATTACAAGAAGAAAAGGAAACCTCATATCTCATGGAATCGTAACCCCTGATTAATGGAAAACCACTGGATTAATGAGGAAATCAAAGAAGAAATGAAAAAATATTTCAAGATGAATGACAAGGAGGACATGTTCTTTCAGAACATATGGGCTGCTGCAAAAACAGAAATAAGAGGGAAATACATAACAATATAGTCCCACAGAAAGAAACATGAAGATACCCAAAGAAATAACCTAATCTCAAAGCTGAGAGGAAAACAGTGGAAGGATGAGCACAAGCGAGTAAGATAATGGCTCATGGGTAATAAAGTAGTGGAAGACCCTCGGGGTATACAATGATGTAAAAAATATACACATGTGCAATCAATACAAACCAAAAATTAAAAAAAAATAAAAGAATCTTTTCCAGTTGGCCTTCTGCGGGGTTTCCATCATTTGCAGTTCCTTTTTTTAAGCATTACCCCAGCGATACTTTACCCTGTCTGTGGTTCTTTTCCAGGGTAGAAGCTAAATCCAGTGCAATTTTCCCAGCATTTGTAGAATCACTTTTCCCTGCACTTTCACAGAAACCAATACCAATCAACCAGTAAGGGGGCTGGATCCCAGGCCCTTAACTTCCTCTTTGGAGCTCAGAAACACCATCACTGCTGAATGGTTTATGCCTTTTTATCTCCTGAGTGATCTGTTTTTTATCTCCTGAGTGGTCCCCACTAGCTTTATTGGTATTCACATATTTCAAACCAGGTTACTGATCCAAAGTCACAGAATGAGGTAAGGGAAGAAATGGAGTAAACCAGGCATAGATAAGAGATAGACTAGACATTGCAAATGACATAAAGGCATGTGTAGAAATTGTCACAGAAACATCTCCATGAAAGAAGGAGGAGAATTGCTGAGCAGGGAAAGCTTGTCATTTTCCCTGTCCCCACTTACATGTTGTCACTTTGGACTTCAGTTCCTAATATGCCATGCTGAAGAGGGCAGCTGGGAAGGAATGAAAAGAACATACAAATGGAAGTCAAATGAAGGAAGAAGGGGGAGACACAGTGGGGAGAGACATGTGGAGAAGAGACCTGTGAGTGAGAAATTCCTTGGCAGAGACAGTGGCAGCTGTTATCTAGACCTCAAGTTGCATTATATGGTATATTTTGAACTTCATGTTTCCCCTTCTGTCCCATTTCTCTGGCATCTGCCTAACTCCGTTCTGGTACTCTGTTGGAAGGTGACTGACTTAAACTTTTGGCAAGCATTTGGGTTTTAGGTGCCCTATATTGGAGCAAGACTTTTTGACTGGGTTTGCCCACAAAGGGATGGGTAATTTTTTGAGTCTTATTAGGAATCTGTTATTTGAAATTCTTTCTCCTTCTCTCCTTTGCTCTCTATTTGTCTCCAGAGCAATTAAAGATCTTTCACATTAAAAGTCACTAACAGTATGCTTCCTTTGTCTTAGTACTTGTGGATGGCCAAACTCTTATAATATATGACCTTTAACAGTTTGGGGTTTCTGGGTATCACTTGACTGCACCGTTAAGAAATGAAATGATTGAGTGCATATTCAGAACAAAACCTCAGTGATGAATAATCATTCTAGAATTCATGAATAAAACTCCAATAAAATCCAAGAACTGATGCGATGGTGCATGCCCCAATTTACCAATTAAATATAAAAATATGGGCACTCAAACTTTAAAAATTTCTGTTAACAATGAACTTGTTGCTAGAATGGAAATAATAGGAACAGATACAAGATGGTGAAACCAGAAGAAAAAACATAAAGCTGACACTGCCTTTGAAATAATAGTAATTAATATTTCTTGATCATGTAATAGGTTCCAGATATAATCACTTCAAAAATAACCAAATAACTAAGAATTAACTTAACCAAGGAAATGGAGAACTTATAGAAGAATTATAAGATGTTTTAATGGATTCAGATCACAGCACACAAGACAGAGATATTCAATATAGTCTAAATGATGATTCTACTACGAGTGATATATAAATTTAATGCAATCCCCAACAAAATACCAACCCATTATTCTCTAACCAATTTAATAAAAATATTAAAGTGTACATCGAGCCATAAAAGGTCTTGAATAGCAAAACAATTCTGTGGGAAAAAAAAACAAACAAGAAATGAAGGCATCATGTTACTTCACTTTATACTATACAATAAAGTGACAGTAATTAGAACAAGATGGCATTGAAATGAAAATAGACACAATGCTCAATGGAATAGATTCAGAAAGTCCATTATTACCAGAAAGCAATTCAGCAGAGAAGCAGATTCCACCTCAGTTCAACAGTCATTATAAACTGGGATTTGCTTTGGGTAACATGCACAATTAAGTGTCCAGCTGTATTTACTATAAGATTCAATTGGAATATAAGTCAATTCAAAGTAAGGAAATTGTAATAGAAGCAGTCTATTTGTTGTTAAACAGAAGGTACAGATCTCGTATTGTTCTAGACCCAGAACTCACCTTCCAACAACAAACACCAGTACTCTATACAAATGCAGTAGACCAGTCAAAGAAAAAGAAAACCATAATCTAAAAATAGTTTATTTTAGAAATCAATAGAAAATTAGGGAGAAAAACCCACAAAATCCTTCTATCTAAAAACAAGCATGATACATGATCTTCATGTAATGTAATTTTATTTTTACTTTGGAAAGAAATTCATTTCAGAAAAGAAGTTTTCTTTTGGAGACAACTTTAATATTTTTAAGGTGAACTGCCTCCCCCCACATCTAACATGAATAAAACAGACTCACATAAGATTTATTACAGTTGAATTAATTTTTTATTATATATTGACCTATTTTATTTTTCCCTTTTTTTTCTTTTATTTTTTAATTGGTTGCATATATATATTATATATATATTATATCATTGTCTACCCGAGGTTCTACCACCACCTTATCACTTGTGAACCATCATCTTAATCTCTTGTGCCCATCTCTCTCCCAATTCCCCCCAGCCCTGCTCTATGCGTTCATTCCGCTAATAGTTAGTTTTAAAATTTCCCTGTTGTTTCATTTGTTTGTTTTCCTATATCCCACATATAGGTGAGCTCTTCTAGTATTTCTTTTTATCTTTCTGGCTAATTTCTGCTAACATGATTCCTTCAAGGTTATCCATGTTGTCACAAATGCACCAAACTTGTCTTTTTAGATTGATGGATAACATTCTATTGTATAAATACACCACAACTTTCTAATCCATTCATCTGAAACATAAGTAATTCTTAAGAGGACAACATGTTGAGATGAACAAAAATAGGACAGAATGAAAAGGAATAATATTAAATGGAAAGAAGCAGGAAAACTAAAAATCAAGTAATATATTGCAAATATTCTTTGGAAGCATAAAAGGCATGACAAAGATTATAAAATAAGTTGGTGACAAAATTAAGAAAATCTTTCAATATATGGAACAAAAGTATGAAATAATGAAAATATAGCAAGGGTGGCTATGTCTTAGTTTGTTCTAAGACAGTTCTGTTTTTGCCTATTACTCTGTATAATTTTGCATAGCTTCCCTTCTAACTTTCAAAGTTGCCTTTCTTTGTATATAAACTCTTTGGTCCTCTAAATATTAAGAGCTCCGACCTAAAACAAGCTGCACCTGCCAAAGGAGCCATTACCATAGCAACAGAAACACAAATCATAGATGCATCAGAAGAAAATTTTTCTGGCTAAAAAACCATGTCAATTTATAAATTCATCACAATGTGCAATCAATAAAAAAACAACTGTACTTAGATAAATCTGGAAAAAATGTTTTAATGAAAAGCATTCAGGAATAAAAGAAAAATAGTGACTTTCAGAGATAAAATAAATATCATCAACTTCTTATTTCTGCTATATTAAAAGCTCAAAGGCAGTAAAATGATGTCTAACCAAATTTGGCAAAGATTTGAGACCATCAATATATTTTTTATTTGTAGGAAAAATAATATTTTTTGTTTACATATTTTATTTTCTAGGCCTCTATAGGTAGGAAAAATAATATTTTTTTGTTTTCATAGTTTATTTTCTAGGCCCATATTATATATATATGTATATATATACATATATATATAATATGGGCCTAGAAAATATGGTATCAGTATAACTCATACGAAAAATACCCCTGGAGAAATGTTATTAACTAGTATTTATTTTCTCCTTCATGGAATCTATGCTAAGAAAATAATCTGTAAAAAACACAGATAAATGATGACAATGCCTGAAACCTATGATAGATCAGGAACTTGTCAACTAAGATAATAAAGACTGCCTGCATTTTTTGTGAAAAACCGAAAAAGAATTCATAACATGAACAAAGAATCTATTAACAGAGATCTTTATTATGGCACATCTTATGAGAAAAATTGCAAAAATTTAAATATTAACATACTAGGCATATTCAATTACTTGAAATAATAGGTAGTTAATAAAATAATGGTCACAATGGTTTTCCATAACAAAGGAAAACATAATTAAATGAAAAACATAATTAAATTAAAGAATCTGAAACTCTCCATGTTTAAAAAAATATTTATATTGTAAATAGTAGAGAAATGTTTCAATTAGCAAAAAAGTAAAAGTAATTGTTTCTGGATAGTGAAATGAAGGTTTTTTTCTAGACTTTCATATTTTTCTGATATTACAAATGGCAAAATATCAAATTTCTCTATCAAAATAGAAAAATACAGCTAATCTGAAGTGTTTGGATAAGATTCATGAAATAATAAAAGTGAGCAAAGCAGAATATAAAATTGATGGTATGTTTATAGTTTCAGAGTTTATTCACTCATTTCTTAAATATGTGAGTGACTACTATATGCACAGCACAACAATAGATCTTTAGTTATCATGGCAAGTTAAACAGGAAATACCCACAGTGCTAAAAATGTATATAGAGGACAAAAATTGGGAGTGTATGTAAATATTAAATGATTAGTCTTTTGAATTCTAAATACATATAAAAATGCTAATGAATAGTGCAACAAAATAAAGACAACCTAGTGCCAGAGTTTTATCAGCTTTTCCAGAATTATCCGCATGAATTCATCAATCTGTTTGTTTCAACTTCCTTTGCGTAAAGCTTAGACTCACTGAACCCAGAATAAAGGAAAGAAATCCAGAGATGAGATGCAAGGACATTTTTGTTTTAAAATGACACTTCTTATTGAGTGACCGCAATCACTCTGTCACCACTACTAGTACCTACCGAATGACAGTGTTGCTAACTCATTAGATAGTAGTTATCATCATCTCATTATCTCCATTTCATGAGGTAGATGCCTAAGATTCATTTAGGGACACACCTGGAATGGATTACATTCATTATCCCTTAGTGCTGCAGCCCCCCAAACACCTGTTCTCTTGCTTTCAGATGAGGGTGACTGCTTGTCCTTTACAGTATGTACTTGCTTATCCTGGTGCTCCCTCGCTGAGCCTTAAAGGTGCTGTGTTCGTTATGGCTACAGGCATATGTCACATCCAAGCTTAGCGAATCATCAAGACATGTCTGTTTAATACTTGTCTATGACAAATGTGTTGATATTTTCTAGTCCGGAAGTGTCAGACTTGTAAGTGGGTCTGTGGGTTCTTTTCTGAAAGGTGAGTTAAGTCACAATGTGTATGTATATCAAATCATCACATTGTACGCATTCAATGCCTTCAACTTATTTGCCAATTGTATCTTATAAACACAAGTTAATTGTCAGTATAATAGGAAAAAGTTTACATTAAAAAAAAACCCAGAATCCTGTTTGTTTTCAAAACTGAGTATCTGAAATATCCCCATATGTAACAGCTGGTGTAGCTGAGTTGTGGCTGGCTGCCTCCTATGGAAAGGTTGGGCACTTTTCAGTTACAGTTTTTATTACTCCCTGTTGCATTATTTGGGACTCTTTTTCACACTTCCATTACCTTCCTGGTCCTTGTGAGGCATCTGAGTTTGACACTCATACCCGAAGTCATTGATTCTTAAACTTGACTGGGCACAGATGTATCACCTGGGGGAGGGTTTTGTGTGTGTGTGTGTGTGTACACATGTGTATGTTAATGAAGTCATCAAGTCAGAACACCTGATTTAGTGGAAGTTAGTGAGGGTGAGAATCTACACTTAAAAAAATTACCTAACGTACACTGTTTCAGGTGATTTACAGAGTCTGAAAAAGAGACTCTTAGTGTAGTGCGGCCCTTAATTATGAATGAACAACTGTGAAACTGTTTGTTAGCTGAATTTCTACTCTAACCCCAGGGGTTGTGATTGGACAAATCTGGGAATCTATATTTTGAAAAGTTACCTGACTGTTGCTAGCACAGAGGTGGTCACCCCTCCAGGGGAGTAAGAGCCTGCAGAATTACATGTGAGGAGTCCTCTTTCCACATTCATGGTAGTTCTTGGAAACTAAGCCAAACAGTATATAATGAAAGCAGGCTTTTGAATAATGTTTCATTGAAATGATATCATTTGAAAACTTGCTATCTATTTAATGATAGAAAGGCAGTAAGTATGATAGGAAGCTAGAAGTAGAATTGGTTAATCTGAGCCAGATCTGAGTGTCTATCTGATTTCCTGATACTGTTTGATGAGAAATAGCAGGATGAAATACAACTCTAGACTTTTTCTCTTTTCTTACCTTTTTGATGAGAAATAGCAGGATGAAATACAACTCTAGACTTTTTCTCTTTTCTTACTAATGACCATTTCTGGTAAGTTTACTTTTCAGCAACTCTGACTTTTTCAATTTTACATGTTAAGAATTTGGGCTACACAATATAGTGGAGTTGGCTGTGGGAGGAGGTGAGAATTTGGAAAATCATAGGCTCAAAAGAAACGAGAATAATGTCACTTTTCAGTCACTTGTGAGCTCTAAGAAATTGAAAACTGATTTGAGGACAATGAAGGACATATAGGAAGCTTAATAGGGTAGCAGAAACTGGTTTTCTACTTTTTACAAAATCAATTTCTTCAAGGCCTCATTCTTCCAACTTTGTCATCTTATAATAAATTCTGGGTGGTCATGAACTCTATCCACCAGTGAATGAGGACCCTCATTGGAGGTAGTACAATCTCTTAAATTCATCCCACCTTGGCAGATGGGAGGTTTCCACAGCAATTACTTAGTTTTGTTACACTGGACAGGAGGGAAATGACCATTAATTCACTTTAATCAATAGACACTGAGTACCCATTATGAGTCACGCTCTGAGCTAGGAGCTTAGGGCTTAGCCTAGTGGAGGAGAGAGACACATGCTAGCAAATAATTATACTGCTGTGTGATAGATCTAGAAAAAAAATGGATGTACAAAGCAGGAAAGCTGTACAGCGGGAAAGAGATTGACTATGGTAGGGAGAGGGTGGGCAGTGAACAGTATTCATGTGATGTGTGAGCAAAGACGTGAAGGCGGATGAGAAATTCAGGCAGACGCAAGGAGAAAGGGCATTCCAAGCAGTGAGTTTCCCGTGGCAGGACTGGGGACCACAGTGTGATTTAGGCACAGCTGAGCAGAGAGCACAGGGTGAGGATGAGGCTCAAGAAGGGGTTCGATAATGAAAGGTCTTAAGCGCCGCCATAAGCTGCTTAGAATTCATCCTATAGGTTAGGGTTTGGCAGAGTGTAGGTGGTTCATGAGAGGATTTTAGGTTGTTCAGGGACTTGACATTAAACAACACTGAATCACATCGTGAGAAAATTAATCCCTTTTCAATTAGTGTTTAATCCTTCTGTTAATTCAAGGAGAAAGCCTCAGTTTGGTGTCAGCGTGTCTTCAACACTTTCCCAAGACCTGGAAACTTTCTCTTTTAAGAAAAGGCTCAGGCAAGCTAGAACAGTTTTGTTTTCACGTGTACTTTTTCTTATGATTAATTTCTATTTATGGCAAGGAGTACTTTTTTTTTTCCATTAAGGACATGGTGTAAAGATTTTTAAATATAAATTTAAGTGAAACAGTAACTACCTTTTACAAGACCAATGCTCCCACCCCTGAGCTATGGAGCCTCCCTTAGTAAGCTACCTTTTAAATGAGGAACAGCAGATGGTACAGCAATGTGACAAAAATGATGAGGACAGTGCACTGAATGCCTAAAATTTGGGAAATAGGGCTATTCTTTTTAGGGGCTAATGAAAGGGCTAAGTGGTCTATTGGGTGAACTAGTTCTCTTTCTGACAGCAGCTTGGGGAATACAGTAACGAACAAGAGTAGAGGTATAGACATCAATTAGGTGCGCAGTGAAGTAGGCATAGATGGAGTGACCATGGTCAAGTCTGCCAGGTTCTTCCTGGTATTTGCCAGTGCTACTTTGTGCCCAAGGAATTCTAAGTGGTTTCCTGCCCACGCTGGGACTGAAACCCAGATGGAGTTGCCAAGATCTCTAAGAGGTTGATGCCTGGCAAGTATGTAAAGGCAGACTGGGAGTGAAGGTAGAAGGGTCTTAGCTATTTTCTAGAATCACAACCCATTACAGATTTTTCTTAGAAAAAGATGAACGTTCAAAAAATCTTAATGAGCATGTGTTTATATTAATGAACGGGGCATCTCAGCTTTAAATTTGATTTCTTATGTTTATTTTTTTTGAGACTTGTTGCTTTATATTTATTTGTTTGTTTGTTCGCTTATTTATATGTTTCACATCTGTGTATTGCCTGGAGATCACCCACCACCTTCCCTCCCTGACCACTCCCTCCCATTTCTCACCTCACGCCCCAGGTTGTGTTCTTTAGTTTGGTTGTTGGCGCTTTGGACTTTTCTTCCTGGACTTTTGCTTGTTTCTATTAAACCCATATGTTAGCGAAACCATTTGGTTTCTGTCTTTTTCTTTCTGATTTGTTTCTGCTAATATGATTTTTTCTAGGTACATCCATATTACCATAAATTCGTCAAATTTGTCATTTTTAATTGATGAGTAATAGTCCATTGTGTATATATACCACATCTTTTTCATCCAGTCATCTGTTTTCAAACTTTTGGGTTGTTTCCACGTCTTTGCAATTATAAGTAGTGTTGCAATAAACATCCGGGTACAGGTGTCCCTTTGTGTAAGCATTGAGGTCTCCTTTAGGTAGATTCCCAGAAGAGCGATTGCTGGATAGAATGGCAGTTCCATTTTCATTAGATGAGGGTCCTCCATACTGATTTCTTAAATTTAAATTTGATTTCTCTCATTCTAAGCTGGATCTGGTGATAATTTCTTCTATGCTGTTGGCTCATTCTATGCTTCTTCCTCCTCCAGGTCTGAGATGGGCAACTGACTGTAGGGGCACTCAGGATAAGCACTATTTTTAGTCCCTCCTTGGGAAGTGTGAAACCCTGCTCTCTTTCCTGCCTTTCTGGCTGCAGCTGGCCATTTCAGGATTACATATCTAGCGTAGCACTCTGGCTCAATGCAGGATGGAGCAAGGGAGATTAAAGTCAGATTAGCAGGGAAGATAGGAGCTGGTAGTCCTTAACTGGAAAAAGGACTGTTTTCCTAAAGAAAACAGTACTCCCAATAAAAATGTTCATCATTTTAAAATTTGAATTTCTAAAGTATTTTTATGCATATTAACTCACTGAAACCTGTATCAAAATTTTAAAATGGCACAGTTGATACTCAAACATATTTGCTTAATGAATGTCTATAATTTAAAGAGGGGAGGGAAACTGAGGTTCAGAGGTTTTGCAAGACTATACAGATGATTCTGGGGCTATAATTTGAAACCAGAATTTCTGCTTCTCCGTCTTACTCCATATCTGCTTGGTCTCACACTGAAAGTACCTGATACAGAGACTGTATCTATAGGACTATTAATGCCGTAATTCTTCTATATTATAGGCCAAATAGGCTTTTGTGGCCTGGCCTGAGGTCTTAGCAGTCACATATGATATTGTTTCAATGGAAAAATCAATTCTGAATTGGAGCTCAGTTCATCAGCAAATCATGATAACTTAGCTGTATACTGTCTTTCTGTATAGATATATGAGCAAGAAGTACTTTTTAATATAATAATTACAATTATCAATTAAGAAATCACATACACATTTCAATTCCAAGAGAGCTTGTGCTTTCTGAGCAGCCATATTTCAGCAGAATGTTACAAACTGGAAAGAGTTATCTGTACATTTGTGGAAGGTCTTCAAGACTAGGTTCTGTGATTTAACTAATGATTACTGACCTCTGTTTCTCTAGCTTCAGGGCAACATGGCAGAATCTTGGGAATTGGGAATGGAATGCTTCTTTGGATTATATTCATGAAACATGGAAATATGACACATTCTCTTAAGGGTGGCACACCATGATCTAACTTTAAAATTACTTGCATAGTGAAACATTGTTCTTTATTAAGATGTATGCTTCATCTTTCAGTAGTGCTGCAACAAGGAGCAAGAAGATAATATTGCCATAGCAAAATGGCATGAAGCGCAGTTGATATGTTTGTCGAATGATAAATGAAAGAATGAATCAATGAATAACAATATATCTAATAGCAGAATACACAAAAGCTCGGAGGAAAAACAACTAGAGCTTCAGTGGTCATTCAAGAGTAATGGTGGGGAGAGTTAATCTCTTGTGAAAATAAGAAGTAGGATGGCGATGAGAAATACACTGAGGTAGGCAACATTTGGGTGAGAAGATATGGAAGAAATCAAAGATGCGATGAGAAATCTAACCATTTTTGCCACATACAAAGAGACAAAATTCAGGTGTCTAAACCTTGGGAAATGCCTCGAGTGGGATGTACTAAGTTTACTACTGCTTCACTAATTGCACCTCAGTCTTTGAAATTTAACCCACTAACAAACAGTGTTATGGAGAGTAGTTAAGAGAGTCATTTATCTATTTACCGAACAAATATTCATTCAATGTTCCTTCCAACCTCAGGAATGTCACATTTTTGGGTTTTGTAAATATTTTTTCCTCTGCAACTTGTATACATCTTTCCTTACTTCATTCTCTGCTCAAATATCATCTCTTCTGACAGACTTTACTGACCGGTCATTCTTTAATTCTACACCCTGCTTTTAATTTTCTTGCTGTACTTCCTCTCCTTAGAAATAGGGTGTTATATATTTGTTTCCATGTCTGACTGTCTTCCCTGATAGAATGCAAATTCTCTAAGAGCAAAGACTTTTGGAAAATACCCGCATAATTATAAAGAGAAAATAAACTATAGCGTGGCTATAACAGTAGATAGATAGATAGATAGATAGATAGATAGATAGATAGATAGATAGATAGATTTCTGGGCTGTGGATTGTGAGGGTAACTTTTTATTTTATTCTGTGACATTAACTTTCAGATATATCCGTGGTACTAGCTGCATCTTTGCATGTTGCATTATGAGCTAAAGGAACAGTAAATGCAGTGACTACACTAATTAACAGTGCTACATTTCTAATGTTAGTAAGAGTCATTCACATTTTCTTTTCAACCTTCTAGACACAGACTTTGAAATATCTTACTTTATGGGTTTATAACTGAAATTATAGGTGTGATGGCAGAAGAGCAGTCGAATACTCTTCTAGGATCAAGCTAGATTTCCCACAGCCAGAGAAAACCAAGACATGGACTAAAGTTGTTTGGAGTCTTCCTATCTTGTGGGACTGGTTTCCTAGGCTGCTGCAGCAGATAGTTGTATTTCAGACACCACTAGATGGCTCCGTGTGCCTGCAACCAGGTGAAGGCACAGGGGATAACTTCAGATATAAATTGGTCCTTCATTTCCAGGAGTACACTCCAGCATTCCCTTCTGTGCGTGACACAATGTACTGTATAACTCAAATTAAATCCTCTTATGGCACCAACACAAGAACCGCTCTCCATGTGTACCTATTAAATTCACAATATAGAAGTACATTCTTTGTTTAAATGGAATCCTGTTGAAGTACATCTACTTGGAACTGAAAAAACAGAATTCCACAACTGAGTCAGATTATGATTCTCTCAAGTAGAGACATGCTAAATATTTTGTTTTATTTATAGAAATAAACATTTTCAATCTTCAACCTGGAAGTATTAATTAGGTTTGAGTTAAGGTTTTTCCATACAAAAAACACCAATGAGTTGTATTTTGGCTGTGCAACCTGAGAGCTCAGAAAATGGCCACTTCTAAGAGAGGAGAAGTGATAACTCCTGCCATCCCTAAAAAACAAAACAAAACAAAACCAAAAAAAAACCACTGCCCAGACTCAGCCACTGGCAGCATGATGAAAATATCAGGCTTGACTTACAAATGCAAACATCAAAATACCATTAATTCAGAGTAGCCAAATTTCAAAAATTATGTCAACCTGGAATTTTTAGAAAATTCAAATTTTACTTTTGCCTCTTCTTTTATACGTATGCCCAGTTGGAGTGACAAAACAGTTTCTTTAATTGTACCCAACTGTTTGTAAAAATTTTAAAACATAGCCTCGAGAGAATGAAATATATCAAAATGTCACTCAAGGTCATCTGTGGGCACCCATGGGGTAGTACTGCACATGCATCATTTTTATATTCAGAAAAGCAATATGCATTTTTAAAATCCCTCCAAGTTGTGTACATCAAACAGTTCTGATATAGTCAGCATCAATAAAACACAGCATTTGCCTTTTGGGTATGTTTTTCCTATAAGTTTAATATATCACAGTATTACTGTCCCTTAAACTTTAAGCCGTTAAGTCAATTATATTAGTAACTGATAAAGCCTATAGGAAAAAGGTGTACATTTTTGAATCTTCCATTCATACCAAATTGACTCCTCCTCCCTCTCCTTTCCCTCCTACCTATGCCCCTTCCCCAAGAAGCCTAAAACATCTAACGGGCAAGTGGGTGGTGGTGCAAATTGGAGGAGATACTGTATCTTAAAAGACCCAAACTTTCTCTTTTGAAATTTTTCATTTGTTCAGCTGCAAAATGTGTTAAGCCAAACCAGAACCTGCCTTTCAGGCTAGGTCAGATCACTTTTTCTTTTTACCACTTCCCTGCATAAGTCTATGTGGACAAGTGTGTTAATTAGTTTCTTATTGCCACCATAATACATTACCACCAACAGTGCTTTAAAACACAAATCAAGTCTCTGATTATTTATAACTGGAGATAACAGGTCTGAAAGCAATTTCACTGGGCTCAAGTCTTGGTGTTTGTAGGTCTGTCTAGAGCCTGTGAGGAAAGAATTCATCTCATTGCCTTTATTTAGCTTGTAGTGGTGCTGGTTTTCCCTGACATAAAGTCCTTTCTTCCATCCATGAAGTACATCATCCCAACCTCTGCCTTTTTCATCATGTAACCACAGTACCTTCTCTCTGACTATCTGTATCATTCTTATAAAGAGCGTTGGATCCACCTGAATGATCCAGGATAACCTGTCTCAGGCTGCCTAATGGACCTAGAGCTGCAAAATCCCTTTGACCACAGAAAGTAATGCACTCACTGATTCTGGGGGTCTTGATAAGGAGAACTTTGGGGATCTTTCTCCAGTCTAACTGTACCAATGCCATAGGCAGGGCCCCCATATATATATATATATATTTATATATATATATTTAAAATATATATATATATATATATATATATATTTTTTTTTTTGCCAGTTTCTTCTTTCATTTGTCCAGATGGAAAGTGGTAAATATCAAGAATCACTGATGTAATAGAAACAGAACATTCTGCTCTGACAGAACTGCTCGAAGGTCTAGTCATTCTGAACCCCCACAAAGGATCAACGAGTTGAAACTGGATGTCAAAGTTTCACACCATGGCTAACCAAATTCACACACACAACCTGAGAGTGCACTTCACTGAACTGAAACTCCAAGTAGGGTTTCAAAGCAACAGTTTACTTCCTAACCATGTGTATTATACACACATTTCATATGCATGCAGTTACTCTGGAACACACACTAGACTACTTGAGTTCTGATCCTGACTGTTTTTACTTTTATTAATCTTAACAAAGTTAATACTTTGTGCTAAAAAAATGGCCATTATTATAAGAAACCACTCATCTTCAGGTCCTGTACTAGAACTTTATATACATTATGTCATCCTCATTGTCACTTTTAGATAGAATCATATGGGTCTAGAAATTGAGATATAAAGACATCATAAATGATTCCCAAGGATATTTATAAAGTTGTAAAGTTAATATGCAAACATAGGTCTGTGCTTCTGAAAAACCTGAAAAACCTATTCACTTAACATCTACTTTCACTTTCTGAATGTTATTACTGTCTCATTCGCAAAATAAATAGAATATGATTTGTCCCACTTAACTCACAAAGTGATTGTGAGAATAAAATTAAGAAAATGCTAGTTGTGAGGACTTTGATCAATTTGAAAATATTCTCTAATTTATTTTTTCTTGAAATCTTTATTTTTATTTTGAATTATTGAAAGAACTGATATGAAAATGGGAAATATTTTTCACTTACTCATTTTAATTGTTTAGATGACATATTTATTTTAAAAATAGAAGCATGAATAGGAAAAATGGTAGTTCAACATTCAACAATCAATTATAATCACTATTAATAGTTTTATAAATAAAATTTTAGAATTTATATATTTCAGGCTATTTGCATATATTTTATATTTTTTCCACCTGTGTCAATAAATGTGTTTCATATTCCAGTGTTAATGTAAAGACGTATGACTCATTATATTAAATTCCTGTTTTTGGACTTTTAGTGGCAAATATGCTTTAACAATCGAGCACAGAAGTAGGTATTTCTCCTTTTCCTTGTATTTTATATAGTAATTCAAAAGCAATGATGGACTCAGTGTATTCTTAGACTATAGACTGGCACACTTGAGTTCCCTAGGCCAAAGATCTGAAATACAAGGCAAAAAAGCAGCAAAATGGGACAGAAAACAGAATGAACAGAAGAACAAGGAGGCACTGATACAAGCCAAATGAGTTTGAACTGGCCTTTAACGCAAAAGGACTGAAAATCTAAATAGCACACACAGTCTATCATGTACCAAGAAAGCACAATTTCACCCAGGATAAGGACAGAGCTACAGGCCAAAGGGCCAAACATGGACAAACAACAATAAGAAAGGAGATGGAGACACCAGAGAGGGGCTGGGTGAGTGGGTGGGAGGACGGCATCCACATAGGGATCAACAATCATACATTGTATGAAAACCAAAAATAAAATATTTTTTATAAAAAGGAGAGCAAATGGTATTTTTTTCTTCCTAGTAACCCTTCAGTTCCTACAATACATAGCTCTTTCCAGCACTGTTGTCTACACATTGTTACTACTTCACAAGTCAATTAGGAGGATGAGCACATATGTGAAGAACGCTGTAAAAAAATATTAATTCTTCAAAAATATATATGACTGAATTTTTCCTCAAACCATTGCCTCGAATGAGTAACAACGATCATGATAAAATAAGTAAAAACAAAAACAAACAAACAAAAAAACCCCATGAATTATTCATCACTTGAACTCATCCCCATCAGTAGACCATCCCTGGTATTTCAGGGTAAAGGTTTAAGGCACCTGATAAAATAACTACCTATGGTAGTCTGATCAACCAGCTTCCTCAGTGCAGGAATCAAACAGTTTCCCCTGAAAGTGCTTGAGTCTTACATATTCAGAAGGAGAGATGGGAAGCTGATTGAGGTGTTAGCTTGGAGGAGAGAGGAGAGAGGAATTCAGCTGGCTTACTCCTTGTTCACTTTCCCTCTTTGATCTTTTCTCCTACCATCCCTAAAAGGACAGTCAGATGAATGGTTTAAAGATTTTTATTCATTTTCTATTTGTTTTTCTTGCATTCATTCAGCAGAGACAGATGCTGAGATGCCTTTTGCTTCCTTATTGCCTAGTTTTATAGATCTAGAATCACATTTCTGGTGTTGGAAAGATCCTCCACTCTTCCTGTATATGAGGTGTGTAGGTGGAGTGGGCAGAAGAAGACAATGAGATTCTCAACCATATCTGTGTCAATAAATATATTTTAGTGGTACACTCAAGTGCCTTGCTACAGTGCCACAGTTGTTTAGGGCAGAGGTACTCCAAGTAGCCAGTTTGCAAAGTGCTTGTCAGCTGTGCATGATGAGAAAAGGAGCTTGTGCCAGTATAAACCAGCACAATACTTTCTTCATCAGGAAAGACTTGCTGTGAAAATAATGTCAATGAGCCAAACATTATGCTTCCTGTTATGGTAAATGGTGTAGGGGTGTTGGGGTTAGACTGTGTGGTCATAATGTCAGAAGTGATTTACTCAGCGTTTTCCTATAGGAAAAACATCACCAACGTGAGGCACTAGCATCTCTAAAGAACACTGCACTTCTTGCCAAACTTTCTATGGTGACATCAAAGACCATCATAAAGTGTTAGGTATGCCACAGGTAAAAATTTGCCTTTGGTACAGAAACAGTACCTATGGTATGTCTTCTACTGCCAAGTAAGTAACCTACTTGGGAACCAGTTACTTTTGTTTGTTTGTGGCTAAATCCAGTTACTTTTTTTAAGAGAAAGGAAATGAGGAATTAGAAGTAAGGTAGAAGATATGGACGCTGAACCCCAGTGGGGTTCAAAACTACAAGTTGAAAATTAGAATTGAGTGATTCTTACCAAATTATGAAAAAGTACAAGATTTTTTCATAGAACTTCATTTCCCATTTGCTTAACAAAACAACTCTGTTAGATTGGTATGGTTTTGAGTAATCTTTTGAATGATAAGCATAGATGCTCAGAGATAGAAACCTTTGATTGATTAATAATCAGTAAGAGAGAGAGGTGGACTGAGACTCTTTTGACAACAACTTAATATACTTTCCATTATATCATGCTCTTTTAACTAACATAGTTGGAATTTGACTGGGGGTAAACTCTTTCTTTCATGAAAGAAAATCCAGCACAAAATTCATGGTACTTTCTGCAACATGAGAAGATAAAACGTAAAGGAATTAAACTTTGAAATTGATCTCTAGATACCTCAGATACTTGGTCCATCCAATTCTATCATAAGTCAACTCAAGGTATAATAGTGGAAGAAGAGCAGAGATGATTAAATATTCTCTATGACTATACTGTGGCAGGTGCAAAGAAGTGGGGATGACAAAGACTAATTGCCCGAAGAATAATGTCTGCTAGTCTCTCCTGCTCTATTTATTTTTAAAATATTTTTAAAATTCCCAAATAAAAAATACAAACTTCCAAATTAGTCCCAGATTTGTATTCTTCCATAGGAACCTGTAAAAGATCACTGCTAGGAAAAGTTTTGCATCACTTGACATTTAATTTGAAATCATTTATCTTCAAGTCAGCAACAATTAGGTGCTACTATCAGCTATTCATCATAAATTGTGGAAGAAAACATTTCCTGCAGAAGACAGAACAGTGCTTTGCATGGATAAAATCAAGGAAAACCAACTCAGGTGAAAGCAAATGTTTAAAAAGTCAATGTCTTTACTTATCTCCTGAAGAGACACCTGACTTATATGTGGTGTTATTGTTTGTCCCCTGACCCACACAAAAGTGGTGCTATCCAAACACCAATAAATAAACTTCACTATGTAAGCCTATATTTTCAAAGAATGTGACTTTCTAAAACACTTAAATCTCCATAGAAATATATATACATATATATTAGTGATATATATGTATATATATGTATTAGTTAACATAGGCTCACAAGACAGCTAAAATGTGGTTGGCACATTCAACAAGCATTTGAAACAGTAGTGCAGTCACTTTTTGGTTGCCTGGATTTGGCTCTAAGTCATTACATAATTCTATCAGCCACATGGAACCAAATGGAACTAATGTGAAATGTATAGTTTAGGAAGAAAAGAGCATCTGTAACTACCCCAACGGGTAAATTTTAAGGAGTTCATATTGGGAAACTAGACTAAACTCTGGAAGATAAAGTAGCATGGGGAAGGGGAAGAAGAAGAACTGCAGGAACTTAATGGAACTTAAAAATAAAGGTAACAGGGTCCATTGGTAGCACCATTTTCTGAAGGTCATAAAAATAAGTTTAGAACTAAGAAATGACCATTTTAATCAAGTGAGGTAACTTCAAGTAGAGGTTTGAATGTGGTAATAAATTCTAATTTTACTTTTTTGGATGGAAATGTGATCTGACTATCTAAAGTGTAAAGTCACATTTTTTATTATAGAGAAATAATACACATATGGTTTCAAAAAGTGGTATTTCTTACCTTATTTTAATGCATTTCCCTGCTTAAAAGAAGTTGGTTCCTTCCAAACTTATACTCTCATGTATTTATGTTTTGAGTAAATAGTATGCTGAAAAAAAATGTTATGCTTTTCTCAAGGGGTTGATCATTTCAGTGGTATATCTTTCCACTCAGGAATTGTGGCAAAGATGCTATCAAAGTCATAACTTATTAATTAAAGGTTTCTTATGAAAGAAGTTAATGGCCCCCAAAAGTGAGATAAAACATTGTGGCTGCTCTTGTTCTAAAAGCAACTTTGATTTGTCTGAACAAGAGACACTTTGATTTCACTTGGCTATGGGGACAAGTTCACTTTCTTCTCATATCCTTAATTTAGTCATTGGCATAATCAACAAATTAAGTCACAGGCCAGTAGATGCCAGTGAGGACTGAGATTAGATTAAGTCTATTTTCTTTAATGTATAAAATGACTTTGACATATTTATAAAGTGAAAAAAAACCTCACCAGTATATTTCTTTTCCAAAGGAAGGGAAATATCAGTTATTATTTTTGATGAAAGCGACTATGGTCACATCCTAAAATTACATATTATAATGACTTGGCTTTGAACTCAACATAGAACATGAGAGAATAACACATGATATACTAAAAGTAAGACAAGTTAGATATGTTTGAATCTGAAAAAAATCAAAGAAAATGTCCTCCGTTAGGCAAATTAGCTGAGTCAATAAAATAATCTCTCCCTTTCAAGAAGTATGTCTTGAAAAGAAATGAACAACAGTGAATTACAATACATTTCTGAATTGAATTAAATTGAATTATATGTTACTATGTTTGGCAAAGTATTTATTTTATTGTCAGCATGTGCAGGTTGTCCTTGTGGACTTTTTCCCCAGGGGTCTTTTAAGCTAGAAGTCTGCTGATTCTAGATGCTGCTTCATGGTTTCTTTGGTCCTTTTGTTGTGATATTCTGTGCAATACACAAATCCATCATGATACACACACAATGTCCCTTCCAACTAAGGAACACTAATTTGGGGGAAACTTTTGCTGTTTAAGATTCTTAACAATCTACATACAAATGGAAAGGAATCTGGAGACTGGACATTATTGGCAACACATAAAGTATTAGATAATAAAGAAGCAATGGTGAGAAGCAATGGTGGTGCTGACTCTTGTATTTTGTTAGATATGATTCTGCATACATATTAATAATGATGCACTCCTATGGATACAATTTCATGTTTATAACACTTTGACCACTGGCAGCACGGTGCACCTGTGTTTTCCATGTCTCCCCATCTGCTGCCTCCAGTCATTCAGATTCAGGTGATGGAAATATTTTATATAAAAGTTAATTAGCCTGCACTCTGTAGATCAAATCTCAACAGTTCAGTATTACATAGGACTCATTTGGGCAACTGTTCTGCTTTTCCCCAGATAAAGAATGTAAGGCTCATTTTTCTAGAGAAAGTAATCTATAGTACTCCCTTGATATTTTATGCTTAGATTCTATCAAACTTCTCACTTGCACATGCCTTTATTCATTATAGTTTTTATCTCTGTATCTATATCAAAAGTGGAAGAAGAGAGTAATATTTTTTTTCCCAGCAAAAGGGTTAGAACATTATAAGGAATTAGAATTTCTTCAGTGACTGGTCATTTTCACTAGTACATGGGTGAACTGTGTTTAAGTCCTAGAACTTTCCTTAGTTTCTCAATCTTTAAAATGGGTTCAAGACCAGTGACCTATTTCATAAATACTTTGTGCAGGACTAAATGAAGTTTAATATCTTGACAAAAAAAATGATGCATAAAATGCAGAGAACTCCTATTGCTAAGAGTATCGCACTCTCCCTAAATCTTTATCTCATCATTACTGACAACAGTTAAAGTTTACATACAGCTTCTTTTATTGAAAACATTTAATATTCTTAATCTGTAAGAAAATTATTCATTAGGATCTTCTCCCATTAGTAATAAGTTGGAGCAGAAATAGGCAACAGCAGACAGTAGTCTCTAGGTCCACATCATATAGAAAGCAGGACCAAAGAAACAATACCAAAAGACCCCCCACCCCATCCATTTTCGACGCTACCAGAAATTTCCAAGGCGTTTCCATACCAAAGACTAATTAACCACACCTCTTAAACCGATTGCTTCCGTGCTCCTGGCAGGGATCCTATTTACTCAAAGGAATTCAGGGGGATGTGATTTCTTACACAATCGCCAGAGGCAACCCTTTTAAAGACGTCAAAGGCAGCAGATGTCACATCTCTGTCACATGCTTTCAGAGTAACTCGAGGGACAGAAAGACTGCAGGACTCAGGACCCTCCTTCTCTACCACGTATGATAGACTTTAGAACCTCGGTTGCTCTCCATTAGCCCGCACGTCCGACTCTTACTTCCGTCGGACATTGCCTAAGTTTTGCCAACTGGTCACACCAGAAGATTTTTTCACTTATATTCCTCACTCCCTTCACTCTGCCTGCTACCTCCCTCTCTCAATTTATTCCCGTTAGCGCTTCCAACGCTTTGTTTTACTTCTACTGGGATCCCTCCACAGACGTGGTCAGTCCCTTAGAAATATATCAGGGTCCCTCTGCTCCCAGCCCCCAGCAGCGCGCATCTCCACTCCAAGCGCCAGACTCGTCTCACCTGACTCTCCCGCGGAAACTCGTAGCGCACGATGCTGATGACCGGGATGTGCAGGACAGAGCTCACCAAGTCGAGCTCCATCATTTCGCCCTGACTTTGAGGAAAGGCGAGCAGCGCCGATACCCCTTGCACCACCACGGTGTGACACACGCTCTGCAGAAAGGAGAAAGGGTCACTGCTCCAAGGCGAGCTAGGGGAGGAGAAGGGCAACAGAGGCAGATCGCCCAGGCCAGCCTCGATGGCCATCACTACTTCCAGAGACAGATTGTAGGGCAGCAGTCCTTCGACGCGGTTCAAGTTGTCCACGGCAAAAAGGAGAGCGTCCCGTGGCCACAAGGTCTCGGTCCCCGAACCCTCCCCGGGCTTCCGGGCGCCCGGCGGCCCCCGGCCGTGCAGGGCGCTCCCCAACCAGCGCGCGCCCGGAGAAGGCGCCGGGGGCCGCCAAGTCCCCGGCTCGGGCTCATCCCGCTGGGTCCCTGCCGGGTTGCCGTCTGGATCTCGGCTGGTCGCGCTGGAGGCCGTTGTCCAGGGCTGCAAGTGCACCGCGCCCACCCTCACCGCGTGCCCGATGCGCTTGAGGATCTGGCAGGGCTGCGGGTGCGAGGAGGAGCCGGGCACCCCGGCCAGCACCAGTGCGCAGGGCGGCGGCAGCAGCAGACAGACCCTGCTCAGCAGCCACCACAAACTCAGTCTCCTCATTACTGAGACCCGCAGGGAGAAAGCGCGCCCCCTCCTGCGCCCAGCTTGCCCCGCCGCAGCCGCCGCCTAAGGTCTCCGCCCCCAGGTCCCGCGCGCAGCTCACTCGACGCGGCGAAGCGGTCGCGGCAGCTGGAGCGGTCTCCGCGCCATCCAAGTTGGAGCCTAGCTGGCCCTCGGCAGTCTCAGAGCCCGCTCCCAGGTCCCTCTGCCGGGCATTCTCTGCCCGCCCGCTCCCTGCGCCGAGCCGGGCAGGCGGGCAGGCCAGCGCCTGTCACCCGCGGCTTGGGTGCCCGTTCCCTGCCCGCCCCATCTGCAGGGCGGCTCCGGCGCCGCGTCCGGCCCCGCGGGGAGGCTGGGCTGAGAAACAGCCGGAGTTTCGAGGGGGCAACGGCGACCGAGGAGGCCAGGCGCTCACTTGGATGCTTCTCTCTTCCTTTTCCGCCCAGGCGACACCCGCTTCTCTCCTCGGGGTCGTGCGGGAGAAGAGGTTCACGCCCGTGGGGCGGAAGAGAAGCAGCTAAATGCTCGTCGCTCCCCCGTCGGCCGCGCTCTCGCGGGCGCCCCCAGCGCCGGCTTCATTTTGCTTCTTCGAAGCCGCGTTACTTGCTCTCCTCCTTCCCGGCCGTCCTCTTTCCGCCCAGGCGCTGCCGCCGCCGGCTGCCTCCACGAGGCGACGCGACTGGCCAGCAAAGGGTGGTTGGACTCTGAGCGCCAAGTTCTCCCCGCCTCAGCCGGCGCCTCCCTGTTGCTGCGCCCTGGCGCCAGCCTGTCGCTTGGCTGCGCTAAACGCCCACTGATGGTGAGATTCCCGGGCGGCTCTTCGCGCGCCCCTGCAAAGTCCTCTCCCCTCAAAGGCGACGACTCGTAGTTTGTGAAATTCCCTGCGACCTGAGAGGGCAAGGCCTCGCCGCCGCGGAGAATTCTGAATTGGAGTTGCGCCTGAGGAATTAAACGCCAGTGATTTCAGGGGGAGAGGTTCAAAGAGGCGGCGACTTGAACCTGCTTCTCTCCGTTGTGTCGCTTGAAAGGGTTTTCTAGCCAAGGGTATTAAAGCGAGAATCTTTTGCACATTTGATCTTCCCAGATTCCTTCTCTTCGCCTGTGGGTTTGAGGTGGGGGGGGGGGGCGGTATTTAAGGATTCTTGTGTCTTAGATTCGCAGGGTTGAAACAGTGAATTCCAAGCAATTATTTGATCGAGAAAATACCTATAGAATACTTTTAGAGTTTCAAGTAGTGAAGAGTGAAGAGCAGCTTCCAGTTTAGACCAAGAGTTCTTCTGGTCACTGTTTCTAGTAAAGCGCTCCCATTGTAGAGTGAGATAGCCAGGTCAGTGGGCTACGATTTGATCTTTCCCTCCAGGATCTGAATAATGTAGAATTAAAAGGAAAGGAGAGAGTTAAGGGCAGGCTTGTCATTTCCACACATACAATAGGTTTATTTATTAATTTTTGTCACAGTATCGTTCAGAAAGAGTAGTAGAGAGAGATCCAAAGGGGCAGAGCAAGCTCTGGAGATCAGCAATTCTGAATTTCAATACCACTTCAGGGAGCCATGACCTTGGCAATTTATTTCACCTGGCCTTGCCCTACAGTTTAGATTTGCTAAATTGTTATGCAAATACTGTTAGCTTTTAGCTCTGGAGATTTATTTTGATTCCTGAGCTAAAGTTTCCATCTTGCTTTAACTCCTTGGGATGATGAGCCTGTAGCTAAATAAAATTCCCAGGAAGTCTGCAAAGTCTGCATGCTGTTTTCCTCTGCACAGACCTTTAAAGACCGCTCAGAGCAAGAGTTACCTAATTTCCAAAATAACTCTTTCAAGGATGGGATGCCAGAGAGGAAAGCCAGTAGAGGAAAGTGAAAATCATAGTGGAGGCTGAACCAGAAGGGAAAGATGTACCCCCCCACCCCAGCTCTAGATGCATCTCACCTTGAAAAGCAAACTATCTCCTGCCTGCCCAAAACTCCCTCTTGCTCCAGAGGATGCCTCTGATTAGGATCTGAATAAGAAAAGTGTAGAATTTTCTGGTGCTTGCATTGCAGGAAGACTGAGAATCTAGTCATGCAACAGTGATAGCCAGGTTTCCGGCCCCACCCAAGGAAGAGTGGTGTGGAGCAGTGAGAAGCTAGGAAAGTCTGGGAAACAACCAGGGTTTAAAAAAAAAAAAAAGAAGAAGGAAGGAAGGAAGGAAGGAAGGAAGGAAGGAAGGAAGGAAGGAAGGAGAGAGGACCTGGAGGAGGTACATAGAGCAGACAGACGTGAGAAGCTGTGCTTGCTTCTTGATTTTGGACTTGAACCAGGGACTTGGGGGACCTGAAAGGAGACATTGGAAAGATTCGGTAGAGAGATTTGTGGGGAGGTTGACAATGACAGCTTTTATCTTGACTTAGATTTTGAGTATGTTCTTTTCCTTCTAGACATACCTGGTCCCTACTGACCCTTTTCTGTGGTTCTCCATGAGAAGGTGCTTTGAGTAGTGGCAAACTTTCCGGCCTCAGTGTCCCAGCTCTGGGCCAACCCTGTTTGGCTGGGCATTTACAGAGAGATGAATAATTATGGATGTTTCATGGGGAAACGATTGTAATTATATTCATTCTCTTCTCTCTATTGCACACTAGTTGTCTCTGCTGCACACTAATTGTATTTTAGTTCTTTTCTGCTGAAGGTTTGACACACTAAGAGTATGATTTGTCTTTGCCCAGTGAATGGCAGAACCCATTAGAGCAGGAAAGTTTTGGGATTCTGAGGTAACCCTCATTCTGTCCACTAACAGTAATGGGGTGTATTTGTTCTTTTTGAGTGTGTGTGTAATGTTTTCAGTTTATGACTAAGCTCTAGAGTGCTAATCTTATTTCTTGATATTACATATATCCTCAAATCAGGTTCTTAAGAAAGTAAGTAATGATGAATAGATGCATGTAAATACTAACAGCATCCTGTAGTCACTGTATATGTGTGACAGGTCTCTAGCTTCCTGTACTTACCTTGAGGGAATGCTCAGAGTAATGAGATGGAGCCCCATTATTGCAGAGATTGTGCTTTCCAGGTCAAGGTAACACTGCCCTTTTGCTTGTGAATGCTGAGTGAATAGTGAAGAGCAGCTGACTTTTCTGGTGTTTCTTTTCATTTCCTGGTACATTATGATACATTAATATGATACATTAATTTTCAATAATGATACATTAATTTTCTTTCCATTTTCTCCTGCTGATTTTTTCTTGTCCATATGACTTGATTCTTTTCTATTTCTCCCCATTTTCTTTTTCCTTCCCTCCCCCTTTCCTTTTCCATGCTTCGGTGGCCATCATTTTGAAAGTTCTTTGAGAGTCAGTCATCAGTTTGACAACCACTTGTTAAGCCCTACTCTGTGCCAGGCACTGCTGTAACACTGTTCTGGGATGCATAAACTCTATTAGAGAGTTCAAATTTTACCCGTCACACCAAAGTCAGATATGAGTGAACAAAAATGCTAACATTGAGCTTATATTCTTGTGGAAGAGACAGATAATAAGCTAATAAGTAAATATAAGACATGTTAGTTGATGCTGAAGAGAAAAAATAAAGCTTCAAAGGAGAAATATTTGAAAAGTTGGTTGAACTTTCTGATAAGGGAGCCAGGGAAAACCTCTCTGAGAAGAACTTTAGATACCTAAAAATGGGGGGGGGGTGAGGAAGTGATTCGTGTTTATATGGAGACATAAGGCAAAAATTGCCAAGCAGAGGAAAGAGCAGTGCAAAGCCCCTGAAGTGGGAGTGTTTCTGGAACAGGGATGGGTCCAGAGAGTCTAGAGCAAAAAGATTGGGGTTAAAGTGATGACAGTTAAGGTCAGAAAGGCAATGAGTTCAGCCAATGAATAATTTTGACATACTCTAAAAGAAATGAGAAGGACTTGGGGAAGGAAGTATTAAACAGAAGAGAGACAGAACTTACCCTGTAGCAGGACCCTTGTAACTACTCCGTCAATAACAGACAAAGATGAACCAGGGTGGAAGTCAGGAAACTGCATGCAAGACCGTTGTGCTAATATGGGGAGAGATCACATTCTTGTCAAATCATAAGAAAAATACTGTTGAGTCAGTGTTACTATTCCCATTCATTAAAATAAGAAATTGAATTTCAGAAAAGTTGAGTGAATTTGCACAGTCATCACTTAGTGTGTGGCTGTGTGGTTTTGAAATTCTAAGTTCGTCACAGCTGCGTTGTTGGTAGAAAGAATCAGCCAAATTTCAAAATTGGCTTACCCAGAGAAGATGAAGCTCTTTTTATTATGAATTTGAAATGAGAACTACTGATCTAAGAACCCATGTTGGAGAGGCAAATAAACAAAACCAAATCCAAATGCTCACAATTTAAAAATGTGCTTTGAGCACATCTGTGTTTTTTGGTACCAGCAATGGGTGGATTAAAAGTTATGATATTCTGGAATTAGCCTGGGAGAAACTGCAGTGAAGGATGCTGTAGGAGTCAGGAACCAGGATTCTCTTCTCAACTGTGTTTCCTCATGGGTGTGACATTTAACCTCCAGAAACCCAGTTCTTCCTTGCGCTGGGTTCCTGTGATAGCTGGTTGACTACACTTGGCCATGTGGACTCCTATGAACCCTTTCAACTCCTGTGAACTTTGAACTTCTTGGGAAGCTTCTTGTATGGATGTTCCTTCATTCACATATATATATATATATATATATATATATATATATATATATATATATATAATTTTGGAAATGATCTCTTGCTGCTGTTGTTTTTGCCTGTCTCAACATATCCCAACCTTCTACCTATATCTAGCTGTTTGTATAGATGGTGGTAATATTAAATGGCATATTTCCAGGGGTGAGTCAACTTTCTATGCAATTATAGCAATGTGGGTATTTATCACATTGGAATAAAAAACGAACTCACCACAAACTAACACACACTCAGAAGCCCACACTGCTCCTTCCTCCCCTGTACCCACCTCTAATTGTCTGTTGCTGGAGACCTCTGTTGTTATGAGAAAGTTTCTAGGTTAAAACATAGAAATGTGAGTTGGTAGAAATCTGTGGTAGCAGAACTTGAGGAAGGAATGACTCTAGAAAAAAATCAGGTCAGTTTAGAAGAGTGGACTCCGAGGGCTCATTTATCTAAAGCCTAATTATTTTTTTCTCATTCTCCCAATAAAAATAAAAGCCCATATTGACTTGATGCCTTAGAAACACCATAGTCTACTAATTAAGCATTCATTTTGGCAGCAGTCATCCTCTTTTAAAAATGCAAATAGGTCTCATGATTATGGGACTATCTATTACACATTTAGTGTAAATTATTTCACTCTGATTGTTGTAGAATTAATATCTTGGTGGGAATTTTGGGGAAGGAGAAGGGAGAGAAGAATTCATTTTGCATTATTAAGGAATTTGGGAATATAGGAAAGGACAAGGTGGGACATCATGGATTTTGGGCAGCCGGTGGGACTGCAAACAGCTGAAAAGAACTATTTGGATCTAAGAAAATGGAGTAAAGAGAAGCAAAATCTTAGTCCAATATGTCTATTTCCAATAGTGTTTGGACTTTGCCTTTATTCTGGAAGATGTAAAGGGAAATGTCTTTTTTTGCGACACATGACCACTGATACTCAGGAAATCAAATCCAGGCGAGGCCTATTACTTACCTATAAATTAGGAAGTGCCAATAGTTGTTCACCTTTCAGTTATGAAATAGATCAACTCATTCTAGTTGTTGTCAGGGGAGTAAGTTATCAGTTGTGACAAGTGCTTGGCCTTTTCAACATCCACCAGGATTATTAGCTGAGTGTTTGGATCTCTCATTTTCTCTCTGCAAGCAGGCAGTGCAGAAGACTCAAATAGTACTTACAGAGGCCAGTGTGACAGTCTTTCTCGCTCTCTTTTTTTTGTGATAATCATTCCAATTGTGTTTATCCAAATGAGTTATGGAATAAAACTTGGCGCATCACAGACTGCGACATTTTAAAAAGACTTTTTTGTGCCCAGTTTTTAGCACAAATTTTATCATTGTAGCCAAAAAAATTGGGCATTTTCTAGACTGTTTGCCTTTATAAGAGCTCATGCTTTACACCTATAAAAGCACTTTGTTTATAAAAACAGTTTTTGTTTCTTTAGAAGAGAATTTAAGGAATATTTTCAGGAGATATACAAAAATGACAAAGTCTTGCAATCTTCATTATTTAAGAGTGCCGTCTATAGCATTTTCTAATTGTCAGGCAATTTGCATACATGAGCCTCCTGTTTTCATGAATCAGCTGTGTTATCCTGGGTGAGGGAACTGAGGCTTGAGATTGAGTCATTTGCTAAAAAAAATAGAATGCAAAACCAGATGCATCCTCTCACTGCAAAGTCCATGTTTTTTATTTCCACTTCCAGTGTGAATGAAAGAATTGATCAGGCTGAGTCTAGGACCATTTCCTAACTGCTAACAAATGCACAGGGGTGAACGTTCTCACAAAAGTATTTGAAAACTTGTCTCTTGTTGAAGTATATGAATAAAATCTCTGAAAGTTAGAACATTAAGATTTTAAAAAATGGCTTCCTTAATATTTAATATTATACATAGACATGAATTATTGTGATTTTCTATCTTCTTATTGGGTTACCAGATTTCCAGCAGGTTTAGTTTGTTTCATATGTAAAATGACTCACCTGGACTGTAGTTTTAAATGTCATTGGAAATATCTTGTAACTCATTATTCTTTTTAGGGTTTCTGCTCAATAATCACATACATAGACTATCAAAGAATGTATGCACGAGCTGGATGATTTGGGATGGTGCTTCCATAATACCCCCCCTGGAAATATTCAATTCAAGGGGAAACTGTATACTTTATAAGGAAGGTGAGTGTCTTCATCACATACCCTAATTGACCAATCTTTTATCTTGATCAAAGGATGGGAGAGTTTGCTTGATATAAGACAGCTCACAAAAATGAGTTTGACTGTACCTCAAATGTGACATGTGAGCTTTTGCTAAGCAGAGTTGTGCTCCATAGCATATTCAGGTACTTCAATAACACATGCAGAGTATAAAAAAAATCATGATTATGCTTATAGAAAATCTTCTAGGGTGGAATTTCTCTGTTGAAACAAGGGCTACTCACCTAAGAGGGAAATGATCTCTTCCTGAAATCCCCCCCCAAAATCACTCTCCTTTTCTTTTGGGGTATTCTCACTTAGTTAAAAAAATCAATCTCCCCCTTTCTTTCAATACAAAATTGCTGCTGTCACTGCAGTGGTTCCACATGGGGAGAAGACCGAGTCAATAGCAGTGTGATTAGCTTATCATCACATGGAACTCTACCAAGAACTCAATGGGAAAGCATTTCATTCATTAAAATGACTTTTAATGAGACTGAATAGGATCAGGAAGGATGAAAAGGTAGCTACTGCTGTATTATGGACCGCCATACCATCTTAAGAGAACTTAATGCATTGTTGCAAAGCCTGTTCTCATTCCCTCTGAAGTAAGAAGAGTGTTGATAAATTGCCTTATTTATATAGTTTCAGATCAATTATGAATTACATATGTCTGAGGCAGAGTCAGTAAATGAGGAGCCAAGGTTCCACAGCTTAGGGTAGACACAGAACTTAGATTGGGGTCACTAGTATGACCCCAATGGGAGAGCTGGTGCTGTGTGACTGTTTTTTCTTCTCTCATGTTCTCACAGCAAATATCCCAGTTTGCTTCTGACATTTTTATATCATTAAGGTAAAGGCTGAGTTTTTCTGGTAAGGAAAAACTTGCAGACCTTTTCTTTATAATGGCCAGAGCTGCCTTAATCTTTGTTCCTGTTTTTAAACTGGGAAATTGACAATTTACTCATGTCTTCATATGACTTCTTTCTGGAGTCCTTCATCCAGTTGGTGCCACAGTCCTGTTTCTGTGGAGTTTCAATAATGATCTTTGCAAAAGCAATCTTCCTTTTCTATTGCACCAGCTATTCAATCTTCCTCTTTAAGTTTTCCTACTAGTTCCCTGCTGCTTTCTAAATCAAGCTGTGATTTTCCTGGTTTATCAGCCTCTCCATCATGGGGTTTAAATTTGTCATTAAAGATTTTTTAAAAACTGGTATTGTGTCTTCTTTGGTGCCAAAATACATCATCTTCATTCCAGAAGTGAGTGACTAGGAACCAAGCAGTGACAGTGCCCAAAATTAGCAATAAGGTACAGGCATTGAGGTTGTGTGGGAGGGGGGTTGCCTATAGTATTTTAGCTTTTGCATCCATAATTTTTAAGTGACTATGGTGTTTAGTGACTGCCCATTCAATTTTATACCGATTTTGCTAATGACAGCAAGTCTTATTTTTCTACATAGTCAGGGGATATGGAGTAAAGAAAAGAAACTAGCCAATACAATTTTGACTATATTTTCCAAAAGATCAGAAAATATGACCATGAGAATATATTGAATGCTACAAGTATATTAAGAACTACATCAATGTATTAATAATAGACTGCACAATGCAGTGAATACAGTAAAATATAACTTATAATATTTACATGGATGATTAGTCTTAATTCTTTATGCCCTTATACAGTAATGTGATTACATGCTAGGGGGAGTATATATGCCTAATCTTCTACTTGCGACTTGGGTCTTGGTCACCCAAATAAGAATATTCTCTGGAAAGACTAAGAGAGACAGGTACTGTGGCTTGGAATCAAGTCCAAAAGATCTCATCCTACATCAACTGAATCCCAAAGAGCAACAGTGTGGAGAGTGAAAAATAAGTGTTGCATTTTATACTGTTAAGATGATTTGTTATCTCTTATGTAGGAATGTGACTAATGCACATGTATAAATCTGTGAGGAAACGTTAACTAGAGTCATCTTTTTCACTTTTAGGAAAAATAGTCCAAAGATAAACCAGAGATTTGTGGGTTAAGGAACACAACTTCAAATGTCTCGTCTCCAAAGTATAGCCTGTGGATAGCCCACATTCAGTGCAAACATTTCTATTTATTCCTACAACCTCACAGAGTGAAGATTCACACTGTGTATGTCCCAACACAATAAAGACCTTGAACCAACATGAAAATACTCAGGAAAAAGAATTCCTTACATTCATATAATACCTAGTATAATGGTATCAAGGTTGCAATAAGCACATCTGTGTACAAAATAACTTTAAAAAAACAAGTGCCATATTTGTATTTTAGAAATAGCACCAAGAGCTACAAATGAATATGCATTGGGGTAATGTTTTAAAATTTTCCTCGTTTCTCATTCATTTCCTTTCTTCATTGCAATTGCTCTTCATTTTTTTTTCATCTTAAATTGTTCCTAAAATCTTTAAACCTTTCCCTGTTTGAAGCCTTCCCCAGTTGCAACCCATGGCATCCCAATCTTTCTTCCCTCTAGCTCTCTTCCTCAATTTCTAAGAGAACCAGGTCAATCCAGTTTTAGAAGACTGAGGATTTCAAGTCAGTATTTTCTTTAGTGGCCAGAGTTACGATAAAGGCTGGGAACACTCATAATTTAATAACTGTTGACACATCACTTGTGGAAACGAAATTGGCTCTGTGTTAGGGACATGATAGATGTTTGGTATAGAACATAGACACAAATAGAAAGGTCCCTGCTTTGAGATCTCTTTAGTGTTAGAGAATTTTGTCATTCCAACAAAGAACTGAAAAAAGATGAGGTATAAAGCTTGAAATGGAAGATACTTCCAGAATTGCAATTGGGTTCTTTGTCTGGATATCAAACATAGAGGAAACAACAGGAAAATGTTAGATAACAGAAAATGTACTGTATGCCAGAAAAGAGAAAGTGGTACTAATAGGACAAAATAAAACCTAAGTAAATTATTAATATGTGTGTATATCTATATATATATACACATGTATTTGTATACATCAACTATTAACATGTGTATATACACATACATACACATGTGTATATGTGTATAAATACATGTTTATGTATGTGTAAACATATATTTGTATGTGCCATAGTAAATATTATGATTTCCAAATTTTATGATCCCCAAATAGATGGCATTTTGGGTATAATTTTACTTTTTTGTAAATAAAAATTAATTTAACATTCAAATTTCCATTTCTATTGATAGCTAAAAAAATGTAAATATGCCAAGTTAATGATACTTAGCTTGCTCAGCGTTAACAATGTACTTGAAGGTCTTTCTCTCCCACTCCCCTTCCCTTTCTTTGGATAGAAATGAGCTTATGAATTATCATGGTGTCATGGAAGGAGAGTAGCCTTGCAGGCACTTCTTTCTCTGCTCTGGCTTCCACAGGTATCTTCTGATGTGGGCCTGCATCTTCTGTGGAAACTTTGAGTCATGTCTTCTGTGTCCTCAATGCAATTTCAGACTTTTTGGGGACACTGATTGACAGGAATGACTTGGCATCACCTTTGTCATAAAATGTTACCTAATCATGGGAGTGGACAACTTGTTGACCTGACATATTCTGTTGATTGGAATCAAAACACAGGGCTTGCATCCACTCAACTGGAAAGAGTAATCAAGGGTGTTGACAACAAGGATGTTAGGACTATAGGGACTGCCCTGAAATCTGTTTATCACAAATCCCAAACATGAGGTAGGGATCTGGGCATTTTCAGAGTTTCACCACAAAAAGGTTTTAGTCATATTCCCTTTACTTCCCCCCCCCCCCTTTAAAAAAAATATCTGGCAACATTTTTATCCCCTAAACTAACTCATGCTTTATGTTTTTTTCTAATACATCTCTGAATAAAATGTCTGACATTTATGTTGGTCTCTAGATCTTCAGATTTTTGGATTTTCAAAGCAAAACTAAAATTTTTTTCTTACAAGTCTCACTTTTGAAAATATGGCCTTCAAGAATGATCATCTCTGCTATAATTTAGCAAATGTCTACTGAGCAGTCGAATAGCCAAGCCATAATTCTATGCTCTCTATTGTCTGCTAATTTAAGTAATAAACCTCACCCACTCTGTCTAGTATTAATGTGGGATGAATGCAAAATTTAAAAATTAATTGTTAAAAAGGAAACATATCAGGTCATTTTCAAAATGCAGTTCTTGCCCAGAGGCATAAAAATAGCAGAGGATGCTATTCTTACTGAATGGTAGCCTCTTGCAAGTTTTTATATCAACATCAAGAAAACTCAGTTTCTGACTAGTATAGGGTAGTTAAATTGAAACACTAAATATAACCATATAGGAAAAGTAAAATACACCGATCAGAGTACCCAAGGTTACATTTTTGATGCTTTGAAGAAATAAGAATTGTCTCATATTGACAATAAAAACTCATGCTAGTAGCAACACATATGAAAGGTGACAATTGTTGATTCCTTTAGATAAAATGATCCAGTTCATGGAAATTAGTACAGAAACAAAGGAAAAGTAAAGAAGGAAGGGAGGGAGAGAAATAGGAAGGAAGGAAAGAAGGATGGAAGAGAGAAAAACCCAAAAGTGTAAGCAGAAACGTTACTTTGGAGCATAACTGTAACTGTGTAGAAGTCTGTAAAAACAATATAAACATCTAACAATAGGGAAATAATTATTTTTGGCTTATATAGTGTTATTCAGTTATATAGTGTTATTCAGTCTGTAAATTGGTGAACCTAAAAATTTATCTATTGATGAATCACCAATATATATATATAAATAAAATATAAATAAAATCAAATATAAAAATATCAAAGATGTATTGCATGTTTTGACCATAATTCTGTATATACAATCTTCATTTACAAATAGAAATTAGAGATAAGAGAAATATTAATATAAAAATGGCTATTGTCTTAAATTAGTAGCACCTCATTTACACATTTTAATACAAAAATTGATATGCAAATGAAAGTTATAACTAATCTAGCAAGTAATCACCCAGTTGCTTCTTATATTTGAAACACAGATCCAGAAAAAAAGTAAATACGTATCCAAGGAGCCAAAAAGAATAAAAAGCATTCCACTGCCAGTGCTTTGAAGTTCACACATTTTATTTAGAGAGAAAACACTTCCTACTTTTACTCAGAGCATTCCAACGAGTCTGATTCCATATCAAATTTAAAGAGATAATCAAAAGAGAGGGAACAAACCTTGGAAAATTTCTAATAATACAATCCATACTGTAATCTTGAAATATGTAAAGTACATTTGCATTATTTGGTTTACACAAAAGCTTTTTGATTATTTTTTATTGTGTTCATTTTACAGAAGACCTTGAGGCATAAGTGATTAACTGTCTTTATCCAATATCCAGTAACTTAAACTTGTATGTTGGTGATCTTTTTACCTTTTCTGCCTCATCTGTTTTACAATTGTGAAAGTGACATCTGATTATCTGCCAACTTGGAACTTCAGCATACAGTTTCCACATGACTCAAAATTACTTTTGCCTCTTGGTTTACCTGTCATATAACAAATCTTAACTCTTCATATACGAAATGGGGAAAACATCTATAGGGCTACTGTGATGAGTATATGAGGTACAGGGCATACTGCATATTCATATTAGGATCTGAATTTTTGAAAAGACAAAATTCTTACAGTGGCCATCTGTTTGTTTAAGTATTGATTTCCTTTCTTCCAGAACCTCCTGGATCACAGGTCTCAGCCTCCATGGTTTTCATGATAATCAGACAATTAAAAAGTTAGGAACTTTGGGGCTTTTTCATACAGCGATGCCAATTTTCATTCCAGGACATCTTAATGAACAGAATATGTAGACTTCTACTTGATGCTGTTTTATATGATAAATTTTCAAAAGAAGACGAACTCTTGAAAAAATGAATGTGCTGAACAACGAGGACTTCTGTGAGTTACAGAAACTTGAGTCAAAAGACTATCCTTTGAAATGAGCTTGAGGCAGCAGGCTTTTTTTTTTTTTCTTCTCATCCTGTCTTTTGGCTTAAAGAGGTATTTTATATATTCTAAAGTCATTTCTGTTGGATTAACTGATATTATCTTGAACCTGTAGGAACAGATCTGGGGAATAGTTTGGGTTCAGGCAATTTTTCAACACACATACAAGCACATTCACACATACAAGCACATTCACACATATCACACATATCACAACATACCTTCTTGAATGTATTATCTTGCACATCTATTTTGTTAGCCTCTGAACCCACAAAAACAGGAAACTGGTCTAATTGTATTAAAGGTGATAATGGTATCCACTCTTTTTAGGGTGATACATACAAACTTAATTCTTTTTTACTTTCCCAAACTTTCTTGTTTCACAAAATATATATGACTACTGGCAGATCCAGCGTTACCTACCTCTAGCACACTAGAAATTAATTGAATTAACCACATTTTAATTGTCTTCCATCAGTCAGAAGGATAAATGTGTCAGACACTTGGGCTAATGAATGAATAGTGGCATGGGGCACTAGAGGTTTCAGCTCTTTGCCCCTTCCACCTTCCATCTCCAGTCTACAATACTAAGGAAATGTTCATAACAAAAGTGAAATGAAAAAGATAATAGAACAAATGAAAATAGCTCCTCATAACCAAATAAGACAAAAAAGCTCCTGGCAGAAATTGTTGGGACCACGGTATGCAACTGCAGACAATCTCCAAAATGCCAGCCTTATCTTCCCTTTTGTGATATATTGATGAGCTTATGATGGTGGATAAATAAGCAATAAGCCACAGCTGGATGCTAATCTAAGATTGAAATATTTTAATATATATTTCTTTGTTAAGGTGGTATGTAATAGGGAATGTTGGCGTGTAACTTGTGATTTTGGAAAATCCATAAAGGGAAAGTTAGCCAAACAGTCGCAGAGGTAAAGGAATGTGTCAATTAATAACATAGGGCCTAGAATCTGGGAAAGAAAGACATCTCCGATTCAAATGGAGAAATCTCTGTGAACTCCTGCATTGTCATATTGTCACAGCACTTAACATGAAATACCTGTAATTCTTACTATTAGAAACAAATTCCATATGCCATAAATAATACACCTCTGGAAAGTATAGGACTTTGGTCTATAGGAAAATAATGAATAATTTAAGTCTTTGAGAGCATTTCTGTAATCAACAGAGCCCACAAGCACTAAATCTTTTGTGGAAAATAATAACTCAAAATTCAACCATCTGATAAATCAGTAATCGATCAATTCTCCAATGTTATGCATATTTGAATTAAGAGGTGTATGATGAATAACATCATACATGTATTTAAACTTATTAAGTTTGATAAGGCATATACTCAACCAGTGTATAAAGAACTTTTAGAGATGTTAGACCCTTAGAACTAAATGGGTTTCTAACATAACCTACTTAGACTTTTTAGCATTTTCATTCTTCATGAGATCAGATTTTCTGATTATTTGTAAAGTTAGTGTATAATTCTTTAATTTTTTAAGTCTTATGATAAACCAACATGTTAAAATCATGCTATCATTATGGTAGGAGTAGCCAATAAAGATAATGTACACCACAGCATATCAAATAACTTGAACTAAAATTGAAAGTATTTTGATTGATTTTATTTTTCTCATAATTTACACATTATTAATATCCCGAGGTTAATTCAGACTATTTTTTTTTCTGAGTTATTTACACTCATCACTCATCTGATGCTGGTGGGTAGGAGCTATCTGCTTTCTAAAAATAACATCTAATTTGTGCCTTTACGAACTATTCTAAGATCTGAAAAAAAAGTAAAGCATTTTATTTCATGATTATTTACATTGGGATTTGCACTCAAAATGTAGTGAGTTTAGGGAGCGGGCAAAAAAAAAATGTGAGTTTAAAAAACTCAGAATTTGGTAGCTCATCCCAAATACAGGAACCTATCTAACCTTAGCTGATAAAAATAACAAAAGCACCAAAGAAATAAAACCCAAAATTACAGTCAGTGATTTTGCTACATCCTACTGCCCTCACCGCCCTGTCAAATTGCAGACAATATGAGAAGATGGTTTAGCAGCTTTGAACACCTGACTGAGGAACTGGGGACATCTGACTCATAAAAGTAGCTGCCAATGCAAAAAAAAAGCTGCTAGTTATGGTCGACTCTGCGTGGGAATGGGCCATCAGCACAGCTGTAGTTGCTGGACTGCATTGAGAGAAGTGGTTCCTGTGGTAGAATCCTGTTCATTCATTCATCCACTTTCCTGATTCAGAGAGACTTGAGAGTCATTGTCTTGGGGAAGCATTTCCTTGTAAGAAAGCTTGAGTCACGTGTGAAGAGTTGTGAGTAACGTGTAAAGGGTTGTGGTACTTCCTTTAGAAGGGAAAAAAGTTCACTCCGTTATGTTGGGTAGACTTATACTCTGTCTGGGCCAGAGTGCTTCTGTGGATACTTGGAGAGGACATCTCTAGATGTGAGACAGCTTAGTTTGTTAGAGCTGTTATCACAGACTTGGTAGTTTTTAAACAATAAATGTATTTTGCACAGTTCTGGAGGTCAGAAATTCAATTTCAGGGTGCCAGCATAGTAGGTGAGGTTTCTTTTCTAGGTTGCAGAATTCTTGTAGCCTCATGAGGCAGGAGGGAGCTTTTTGAGATTCTGGAATGTTCTATTCTCATCACCTGATCACTGCAAGTTCCTACAGGCTAATACCATTACCTTTGGGGCATGAGGTTTAAACATAAATATTCAGATCATAGCTAGCCCTTTGCAAAATGTTCCTGGAATCCCATAGCTTAATGGTATATAAATGCCAAAAATAGGCTGGAAGAACATGGGCATTGCTTCACGGGCAATGTCTGCCGCATTTCCGCGGAGGACTGCAGTCTTAGAAGACAGCTTGTGTTTGCTCTGTTCTTTCATTCATGTTTGTGTTTTGTTAGTATCACTTTTACATATCACATATTTAGTTAGCCAATTAGCATAAAATTACTTTGTTGTTATGTGTGGAAGAGCTTGGTGATATATAGACACATGGGCATTTTATTTTCAAAATAATGCCTGTATGTGATCACCCAAATATTAATATTCTAATTAGATTTAAGGGGGACAAAATCTCTAGTCAGAGAATGGCAACTGAGCCTCATAATTCTGTTAATATGTATGTGTTTTCATACTCAAGAATTGAAGAATTATGGACATTTCTTTGCCCTACTTCCATTTTTCTAGTTAATTCCACTAATTTGTACATAACCCTTTGCATAACGTGTCAGGTTTAGAGATCACTGGACCCAAGTCAGAGAAACTCAACTTAGTCAACCCAGAACATACAAAATGGTAACTTTACGTAGACTTCCTCAGTAGTAATCTGAGGTCGAGTACAATTTTATAGTACAATTTTGGAAATTGAAAGATTACAACTCACATTAATAATTTATATTTTTAAATTTTTAAACATGAGAGCTAATATATGTGCTTAAAAAATCAAAATAACTTTGAGGACCACACTCCAATGTAGGCACCCAAAATAAGAAACAAATATAAGGACATCTTAAATTAGATTTAGTTTCAGATGTCCTTGGAAACTCTACTTTTGGCAGGCCTGTTTTAATTATTCTCATTATAGTACATTAACTCAGTCTATACTTTTAAGTAATTTTTTATGCTTCTATCACCAACTTTTCAATAAAAAAATTTATAGCAGATTCAGCACAGAAATGGGAGGATGGAGAAAGTTGTATATTAGGAAAAGTGACTGGGTAGGAATGTAACAGACAAGGAAAGATGATAACAGAAACTGTGTGGGCTTATCACAGTAGTGCCCTGCTTTCTGTGTGTGGAATCTCCAACAACATTCCCTATTCTTGGGACTATCTGGGGGACTCCAGGATTCTCACTAACCAAAGCATATCCTCTTTATTTTCTATTCTTGCCTAATATTCTGTTGATATTTACACATAAGGCAACTTAACTGCTCTTGCTAATCTGGTGATGCTAACTTGCTCTTATATCCAAGGGATGTTGGTTTCCCAACATATTATCATTTTTGCTTCTGGTATGAGGTCTCCTGACTCCCTGTGCCCTTATCAGAGATGAAAGAATTCTGAGCACCGAGCCAAGAGCACTGAGAAAAGGAGGGCTGGGAATTCCACATCTGTGGTTACAGATCTCCATGGAAAACCAAACTGTCCTGCAGTATTCTGTGACTTTGGATGCCGTGAGACACTGTGATGTCCTCTCTTGTGTCTTAGGTCATATTCTTAAGAAACAGATTGACAGAAATATCTGTATGTAGCAACTTTGTTGGAGAATGTGCTTGGGAACAGCACTCATTGGGGTGAGATAAGGATTGTCCTGAAGGAGAAGGTCATGCAATTACAACAGAGATCTTAGATGACCCTACATGTACTTATGGAGCAGAAGTGAACTTTCCAGATTGTCCCAGTTGAGGCCAACAGGGTCTTCATTCTGTCTGTCCCAGACCTTCTGTATTACGCAGGCACTGGAAGAGAGATGCCTTGGGAGAATGTAAATCTTGGGGGAGGTTGCTCTCTTTATCAGAGGACATTTGACTCTGTCATAAGTGATCAGGTATCAATATTCCTAGTGTTGCTGAGACCATCAGGTCCCTATTCATAGAATTAGGGTGGGTTAACCATATCATTCTCTGTACAGATTGATCATACTAGATCCTGTAAATGTAGAATATATGATCATTGTATTATTACTATTGCTAATGATCATAGTTAACATTTCCTGGGACCTGTTTATTCATCAAACACTGTGCTTAATGCTTTGTGAGACTGGACACTTAAAGTATAGCCACTTTATGAAGAAATCTATAGATTAATGGTTTCAAACATAGTCTCTGAAGTCAAAGCACTTGGGCCAAAGGTCAGCTAAGTTCCCTGCTTCCTAACTATAATATCTGAACAAAATCCTTAAGTTATAGATTCTCTCACAGAGTACCTGTAGATGTTCAATGAGCTTAAATGTATACAGTATTTAACCAGTGCCTGTTATATAACTTTCACTTAGGAAATGTTAGTTGCAATTATTGCTTTACCCATTTTATGATGAATACATCAAGTGTTGGAGAGACAAGGGAAATACCAAGGCAAGTGACTTGGGCTGTTTGACTGATGTGTCTATGCACTTTGAAGATTTTCTGAGATAAAGGACTAGGCTTATCTGATAGGGAGAAGTCCAGGGAATTTAATGACTGTGCTCTTCCTGCTCTCTGGATGAGAAGGTTGGTTGAGTGAAGATTCAATCCAGAAAACAACATGGTGTCATCTGACATTGCAGTAATATTTTAACTTTAAAGAGAACACAACCATTTGTTTACTCATTCACCATTTAACAAAATTTTTCTTTTCAGCTGGGCCATTGTGTTGCAGTTATTCTGATGGGTTGTGAGATGAAGTGGTTAGCAGGGTAGTCATTATTCTTGCCCTTGGGGACTGGTGGTCAATAAGAGTAGTGTGTTAGATTTTTATTAAAGACAAGTATAAGCTATCTAGATAGACATAAAAGGAAGACTCTTTAATACTTATGTACTTAGAGTACAGTTATGGCAAAAATTGCCACTCTCATAATCTACATGAATTATTGATGATGATTAGTACCTTTTCTTGCCATGAACCTAGCTGTGGTCTCACAGTGTATAATATAAAAGTAAAATTTAGTAGTACAGGTGAGCCATTTCATTCAGTGACTACATGCCCTGGAGATACCTTGAAATGGGAAATATTACTTTATTCTTCAGTCAGTTAGTTTCAGTTTCTATTTGCTTCTTCTAATATGAACACTTTATTGAACTGGGCATGATTCTTATGTTAAAAGGCACTTACTTTTCAAAAACATGGCCTCTAAACAGAAACTATTTCATTGAGTTGAATGGAAGAAACAGCAATTTGTTTTAATCCTGGAGGAAAAATCTCTGAAGTTGAACTCACTGGTCTCCAATGTAGTGTAGAGTATGCCCACGTATGGTGCTTGATCTGTGATCAAAGGGATTTCTAGGGGTATTTTGATTACATTCAATTTTGACTTTATGTGCTGACTTTAAAACTTAGTCTCTGAGTCAGTTTTGTCCTTAATTAAGTGAACCCCAGTGTCAGGTAAACTTGGGTTCAAGTCACTGTTCCCATACAACTAGCTGTGTGGTATTAGGAATTTAATTAACTTCTCTATGCTTCATTTACAACCCCCCTTTTCCCCCACCCTTGTAAAATAGGGGTAATTCTATAGCAGAGGATTGTCATGAGGATTAAATGGAAATATATGTAAAACACTAGCCCAAAAGCACAATAAGTGGTCTATTATGAAAAATATTTGTAAAACACAGAACTCTGGAGAGTCAGAATTGGCAAAACAGTGAAAAGCTATTTTATGCTGATATGTGTATCAGGAGCCAATAAAACATAGAAGAAGATAGTATATAAAACAGTGATTAATTTTAACTTTAGAGTTAGTGCTGAGCTTGAAAGTCTATACATTTAGAAGTTTGTAACTTTGGGCAAGATATTTTATTTGACTTCTTTAAGCTATTCATCTGTAAAATAATACAACTAATAATTTCTAACTCACAGGGTTGTTGTGAGGATTAAATGAAATGATGCATATAATGCACTTAGCTGAGTTCCTGGCACATAGTATGCACTCAAAAGTGTTAGCCATTATTATGGGAAAATTTCACACACATTAGCTTTCCTGTAATAAAAGTGAACACTTTGGAGTGCATGCTTTGTGCCAGAAGCTAACAGCTTCTATTTAGGCAGAAAAGAAATTCCATGGCCCAGGCAGATTACCCTCAAAAATTTCTTGGTATTTGTACATCATCTGAAGGAAACGTGGACTTTGATGAGGGTGGGGGTGGTTGGAGAGCAACAATCATTTAACACAATTCATTAGAATTTTTCAACCCAAAACCCTGGTGTTCTAGCTCTATAGTCACCCAGTAGCCAGTTAACAGTTAACAGTGGTCAACTCTGTTCCCTTTCTGGCTAACTCACCTGGGTCTCAAATAGACCCTTGGACTTCAGATGTCTCAGAGACATTGCAGAGATCATTGAAACATCTGAATCTAGATTCCAGGTACTTCAGAACTGGCAGCCAGGCCTGTTGACCTATAATGCTTTCAGCAGTTTAATACTGATATCACCAAAGTGAAAAACGGGGTATAATATTGAGAATAGGTGGGATGGGAGAGAAGAAAACAATTGATGGAAAGATGAACGGAGCAGCAACAGTAGATTCCGGCCATGTCTACAAAGTAGTATGTCATGACCATACCTGGTCTAGGAAACGTGTGTGTCATTCAGCAGAATGAGTCAGGTCACTTTAGCATCTATGTCCCATGCTTGCAACTACCATATATAATATAGATATATAATTTATTATGTTCCCATGATCTAGTTTCTAGCCCATTATATTCACTGTATCCATAATTTCCTCATGTGCACAGGAAACACCGTGTCCTGGAAAGCATAACTTACATTACTCCTACCTTTGCCCTTGATTGGGGACCAAAACACAATGATTATTTCTCACCTGCTGACCTCTGTACTTACTTTCAGTTGACTACTATGCTATTCCAAGGAGTTAAAATCCTTCATAATAGTTTTTGGAAGTCCACAGTATTCAGAAGCCTGCCTAGGCTCTTTGAGGGTCATAGTTTGGCCCGAGGCAGACTTTCATTATCAGGTATGGTCAGAGGGTCTGCCAATGGACTCCTTAGACATCTGGCCAGGTGCTTCTGGGGATCAGTACTATGGAAGTAGAAGCAAGAGGTGACAACAACATTTTGCTGTAAAAGGAACAGAAAAAGCACTGGTTTTATGTAACCGAAATGAGATTGTGGGAAAATTTTTCCTGAATACCCAAGAACATTCTGAAAAATCCTGAACTACTTAGTTTTCCTGAAGATACTGAAGAGTAATCATCTACTCCTGAGCCGCACAGGGCCATTTTGGGGATAGTGCAGTCTTCAAGGACTGGTCTGGTGGCTACTGGAATCTAAGGGTGACATTCAAGAGGGTGAAAGTTGAGCTTAAGAGAATATAGTTGGGATCACTTGGTCCTCTTTGTAGATTGCCTTACCAAAGATGAACTTTGGAGTTTTAGGGCTTAGTTCAGAAGAGGATTTTCAGACATAGTTATCTTTAGCAGTAATAATTTCCTTTCCTTTGGGATGGTCAGATAGAGATGATGATTGTTACTCAGGCTTGTCATAGAAAAGACACAGGAAGTAAACAAAATAGGAACTGTAGACAATAGCACAAGGAAGTTGCCAATTCAGGATTTAGAACTGTTGAATTTTCAGTGTTAGTCAGACATCATGTGGAGTTATGAAATGTAATATATTTAGAAGTTTTAGAGAAAGTATTACAAAAGGTACACTACCAATAGTTTAGGTTGGGAAACCTAATGTAAACCTAATGTAATCATTTCTTTACTTATTTGTTTGTTTATTTATTTATTTATTTTTGAGACTATGTCTTGCGGTTGCCCAGGGTAGTCTCAGACTCAAGCAAACCCAGCCTCAGCTTTCCAGGTAACTGGGATTACAGGAGCATGCCACCGTGCCCAGCTGCTTTTTTGAGACCAGTTCTCACTATATTGCCTGAGGTGTCTCCAACCCAAGAACTCAAGCAATCCCAGGTCTCTTGTTGCCCAGTGCTTGGACTACAGGTGGTACCACCATGCCTGGCTCTAATATAAGCATTTAATTGACTGGATTATTATCCTAAAAGTTCCCAAGCAATTTCAATAGAGGCAAGCATTTATTCATATGACATCTTCTTAATTGTGAATCTCTTACAAAAAACCTTTTTTCTTTGAATTAGTTGGCACATGGATAGCCAACAAAGACATTCTATATACTTCTCAGCATCAATAATTTAAGAAAAAGTATATGGAAAATGTTTTCAGATTACTTGTTGTCTGAGCTTTAAACCCTAAGTCTGTGAAACCAGGACATTCACAATATTTGGTTTTCTAGCTACAGTCATTGAACTTTGCTTTCTTTCTCATTTAGATTTATAAGATTTGGCTTGACACCCAAGTCTCTGGGTGTACATGTTAACACAATTTGGAGGCAATAGAGTGCTTAGGAACCATAGTGATTTGTGTTGCTAAAACAGATTTTTAAAGTAATAACGACTCTTGAACTTAAGCTACACTCTGGCAAAGGCATGATTAAAAAGAAAGCATTTGCAGTTTGAAAATCAACTTATTATTTGTGCTCTAAGGATAATGAAAAGAAGCACTCAGCATAACCAACCAACAATCTTCCAAACTTAATGGAATGCAATGAGAGAAACACCAGTTATGCAATGTATCACATTCCTAGGAATTTAATCACAACTAACACTCAATGTTCTCACAAAATATAATTCATTTGATCATCCCCTCTTTGTCCTTATTGTTTGTATCATATGTTTTCAAAGACAATCTGAGGAATAAAAATGCTTTTGTAGCTTCCACTGGGAGACACCTCATTTTAGCTCTGATTCAATTATAATGCGAGTCAAATAATTTACTCTTTGTACATAGTTTATGTTGCAGTTTTCTTAACTTAAAAAGCATTTAAATACTTGGCTTGGTTCTCCACTGTATTTGCAGTCCAGAGACAATAATAATAATAATAATAATAATAATAATAATAATAATAATAATAATGATTGTGGCTAACCTTTATTAAGTACTGATTATGATGGAAGACAAGAGTAGAAAATACAGAAATGAGGCATCATAGGATGAATCTGGCACAACAAGGAGGTGGGGGCAGAAGTGATTAACATCGTCAGTAAGTGGGCTGCAGAAATAAAATTCCTGGGGTGCCAACTGCTATCAGACACCTAGGAAGTATCATAGACTAGAGGTGCAAATGTGGGGACTGAGGGCCATTATAGAGAATCACTGGTCCTTAAGCATCTCCTCAGTTCTCTTAGGTGTCACCTGGTTAGACAGGCTAACAAAAGGTAACAACTCCACAGAGGAATGAGCCCCTCAAGAAAGGAGGCTGTGTCAATGGAAGGTCTTCCCTGGCAAAGGGCAGCAGCTCTCCTGCCCACTTGTGATGATGCTGATGCTCTTCGTTGGCCTTCTCAGTTTGCAGGACAATAGCCCTCTTGCCCACCTGTGCCTAAACAGGAGCTTCTCATCACCCACTTTCTTCCTTTGCATGGCAGCAGCTCTCCCAGAGTCTGTGATTACACAGGTCTCTCTTGACAAACCTGTTCCTTTCAGGGCAGCTCTTTCTGCCTGCTTGTGTCCATGCAAGTGTCCTTTATCCTTCTCTCCTTTTTTTTTTTTTTGAGGCTAGGTCTTGCTATTTTTGCCTGTGGAACTGCAGGGTCACATTGCCCAGGGTACCACAGACTCAAGCAACCCCCAGCCTCAGCTTCCCAGGTAGTTGGGATTACAGGTACGCACCACCATGCCCAGCTATTTTAGGTCTCACTATGTGCCCCCGGTGGGGCTCGAACTGTGATCCCTGGCCCCGGCCGTGGCTTCCTAGGCTGCATCCTACAGGCATGCTCCACCATGCCCGGCCCTTCTCCCCCTTTTTATAACAAATACACCCCTTTAAATATAACAAACACCTCTGACTCATGGAGAATCTCCCTGTGTGCAGATGAAAGGGAATTTCGTTGGAACTTTACCCAGAGGTCACTCTAAGACCCCCACTTTCCAAAATAACACCTTTTCAAATCGCCTTTAGTTATATCTCTATTACTTCCATTAAAAACAAAAACAAAAACAAAAAAACAAAAACCAAACTATGTGTGTATATATTGAAAGAACGTGAGAAAGGGGAGAATGGAAGCCAGGCCAAGTAAAATAAAGAAAAGTCTTTATTACTGTGCTCCTGGTTGAGGTTCATTGATCCTAGAGCAGGAGTCAGTGAAGTTTCACTTACATTGAGTGGGTGGTTGCTTTTATAGGGGTAGGGACATGGGGGATGGGTTTGCTGATGTGGTAGGCAAGGTTGGCAGGTGGGTAAGTTCGTTGGATGGGTGAGGTAGGCAAGGTTGAGTTTGGTGGTCGAGGTTGACAATAGTCTCAGTTATAGCTGGAAGGGGAGATTTGGGTTGGGTGATGTCCATAGAGAACTTCTTTAACATCTTTAATCCTCTCATGGATGGAGAGGATGAAGAGTCCCTGTACCTTCTAACTGACCATTCATATATATATATATATATATATATTTATCTATTTATCTATTTATCTATCTATCTATCTATCTATCTATCTATCTATCTATCTATCTATCTATCTATCTATCTATCTATCTATCTATCTATCTATCTATCTATCTATCTATTTATTTATTTATTTATTTATATATTTTTCAGGGCAGGGGAAGGGGAAGGTTGGGACCACCAAAACTGCCTGCTTTAAATAGATTTTGCCAACTGCTTCATCAGGACAAAACATGGGCTAGTGCAAAAGACCTTCAAGGGAAGGAACTTTAATACATTTAGTGTGCAATAAAGAAGAGAAGGGAGAAACAAAGAATGTAATTTTCAAATCAAACAACAAAAGTTACCCATCTCCTTGTGGGCAAATGCCCAGCCAAAAGCAGGGCCACTAAGGCCCAACAATCTGCCACAGGTCTAAGGCACTTCTGATGGGAACCACAGAAAAGGGGCAGATCTGGAACAAAATCACAATCATTGTTAACCATTGTTAACTTTCTCACAGTCTCTCACCCACATCCATTTCAAGTGCTCTTCCCATGTCTCCCAAAACTCTGGTACCAGTACAAGGTCAAGAAGCAAGTGCAACTTCTTCACATGTCTCTCTACTCCAGGTGACTTCTGCAGGTCTCCTTGCCTTCAAGCTTCCTTCATCCAGTCTCCTCTTTAGCATCTCCACCTCCATGTTCAGCTCCACCCTTCCTGGGGTGGGTCAGGAAACCTGGAACCACCTCTTTCCCTCTTACTTACCCCAAATGATCTTTGTTAATAATTTGACAGAAACTTTCTTGCTGAGAGTTCTTCCTCTCCAGGATGGACTTTCTGGCAATCCTTCTGTTGCCTACTGGAAGGCGTGAAAAAAGGGCACATGGTTACTGCCTTGCCAAGGATACATAGGTGCTGTCTATTAAGGAAAACGTAGCAAACCATCATAGGCTTTTCAGTGTTTATAGCTATTGCTGTTTAGTTGTGTTTCTTCTCATTATACAATAAGCATCTTGATTTCAGAGGCCATTCTAGATTGTCCAGTACTGCATTCTAGATTGACCAGTACCTAGTTCAGGAGGCAGATATGTAAACACAGAGCAAATGATTCTGGAATTTGAAAGAGAGATGGCTTTGAAAGGAGATACCTGAGACCACAAGCATTACTCTTATGTCTTCTTTATGAAGTTATTCTGGTGAAATTCTGTTATTATATCTTAAATTTGATGATAATGATAATACTTCAGGTATAATAGTGACTGAACATAGTATATGACTTTTTTAGGTGGTTTTGTAGCATATACTTTAAAATGATAACCTATCAATTCTTTAAGGAAGTAAAGGTGGTATTGCCATATTTTGTAAATGAGAAAACTGAAGTAGAAAGGTTTTAGCCAATACAGATTTAATATATATATATATAATTTTATATATATATAATTTTATTTATTTTTATTCCTTAAATCACAATCTCAATAAATGGTTTTTGGGATACCTTCCCCTCCCTCTGGCACCCCCTCCGTATGCTCAAAGACCTCTCTTTGTTGTTTGCTAGTCTGTGTTAAGTCCATTAGTCTCTCATTAGTCTCTTTCTTTCCTGGGGCAGTGTGTTTTCATTGAGTGAGGGATTATGTTCTTGGGGTCAGGAGAACTGTGTTGGTAGGTTTTCAGTGCTAACCTTGCGTTGGGCGGCCGGTCTATGTTTATATGCGGTCTGTCCATGTTTGTTCGCTGCAGGCTGTCTTCTCCAATCCCTTCTCTGTGTTGTTTTGCTGTTTTACCGTATGTGTCTGGCATCTGCTTTAGGGGGCCTCACACCCAGTCAGTGTCAGTGAAGATGTTTCTCTCTGGATACAGGCATCTGTGAATGGCCATTGTAGATCATCTCCTCTGCCTCAGTTTGCAGCTTTGCTGTGAGGCCGATTCCCCCACTCTTTGGCCTTCCTCTCCTGTGGTATGGAGAGGGGAGACTTGCTCTCCTAGAAGGCATCTCAGAAGTGAGGTTGTGGCTCTTCCAGACTGGGTGAGTGCACAGGTGTGCATGTGTGACATTGTGTTTCCATAGTTGTTTCTCCAGTCTTGCATGGACTGGTTCTCTCAATATTCCATCTCCTGTGCGCAGCTCAGAATTGTGGGCTGAATTTTTACCTGGGCCCTCACCCTTTCTGTGATGGGGTTTGTATTATTTATGTTCTTCCTCCTCCTGAAAATTAGCTGGAGTGAGAGTGAAATGGGAAGGGTTCCCTCCCCCCTCTCTGTGTGGGAACAGGGCCTGAATGGTCCGGCAGGTGCAGACCCAAGCCCCGTTGGGGTAGGGGCTTGGCCGAACCATGCCTCAGTCCATGTGGGCTGCAGATGGCTGCTCCGTGCAACCATCCACTGGTGGATGGGCTAAAACCCCACCTGGACACCCCCTCCCGGGCTCTCCAAGTGCAGGGCCTACACATGCTGCCTTGGCTCCCCTCTGGCAAAGGAGCTCTGAAAGCCCTGGACCCCAGGTGGGCAGGCAGCCTTTAGCTGCCAGCTGGCGGGTCCCAATACAGACTTTTTTCTGAACATCTACATTGTGGATAATCTCTGCTGGCCAGACAACCCCTTGGCATCAACGTTTTTTAATTTATTTTTCTTCCAGCCTTATGGAAAGATAATGGACCTATAACATTGTGATAGTTTATTCTAGAGTTCTTTCATCTCTTAAGTGGAAGTTTGTACTCTTTGATTTCTTTCCATTTCACTTACTCCTCAGCCCCTGGAAATCACCATTTTACTCCTATTAGTTTGCTTTTTCAGATTCTACATAGAGGTGAAATCATACAATATTTGTCTTTCTCTGACTTATTTCACTTAGTATAATGCCCTTAAGCTCCATCCATGTTGTTATAAATAGCAGGATTTCTTTCCCATGGCTAAATAAAATTTCATATAGATATTATACCACATTACAAAAATCCATCAGCCAACAGACACTAAGTTAGTTTTCATATTTTGTCTATTATGAAATATGCTGCAAACAATGATACTCTAGTATGAAAAATAATATACTTTTTTAGGCCCGGCACGGTGGCTCGTGCCTGCAAGCTTCAGCCTATCAAGCGGCCGGAGCTAGGGATCGCGGTTCAAGTCCCGCCAGGGGCCCGTAGTGAGACCTAGTTCCAAAAAAATAACTGGGCGTGGTGGCACGCCTGTAATCCCAGCTACCTGGGAAGCTGAGGCTGGGGATTGCTTGAGTCTGTGGTACCCCGGGCAACGAGAGCCTGTGGTTTCACAGGCAAAAATAGTGAGACCTTGTCTCAAAAAAAAAAAAAAAATATATATATATGTATATATATACATATATATACATATATATATATATACTTTTTGTGATAGTTCATTTATTTTAGATATAATGTGAAAGGGTTGATGGATCATATGATAATTCTATCTTTAAGTTTTTGAGGAACCACCACAACATTTGTCATACACTCCCACAGAGAGCACACAGACGTTCTTTTCTCCATGTCCTCTACAACTGTTTATCTCTTGTTGTTTTGATGGTCATCATTCTAGCAACTTTGTGGTAGTATCTTACTGCAGTTTTGATTTTGCATTTCTCTGATAATTAGTGAAATTAAACACCTTTTCAAGTAGCTATTGGCTATAGGTATGTCTTCTTTGGCAAAATGTCTATTCATTCATCTGCCCATTAAATTTTTTTTTAAGTTGTATGTCTGCGCAGTAGCCTTTTAGTTTGAAGTAGTGCCACATTTATTTTTGCTTTTGTAGTTTATGCTTTTGGTCAAATCCAATAAATTATTGCCAAGACCAGTGGCAAAGAGCTTTCCCCTGTATTTTAGGAGTTTTATGGTTTGGGTCAAATGTTTAAATCAGGACTGGACATGGTGGTGCATGCCTGTAAGTGGCAGTCGAGGAAGCTGCGGCGGGGACCAGAGATTGTGGTTTGAGCCCTGCAGGGTGCACATAGCAAGATCTAGTTCCAAAAAATATATAGTTGGGTGTGGTGGTACACACCTGTAATCCCAGCTCTCTGGGAAACTGAGGCTGGGAATTGCTTGAGTCCGTGGTACCCTGGGCTACATGGTTCCACAGGCAAAAATAGTGAGCCCTAGTCTCAAAAACAAAAAAAAAAAAAAAGAAAAGAAATGTTTAAATCATTTCAGCTCACTTTTGTGAACATTACAAGTAAGCACTGCAATTTTATTGTTCTGCACATGGTTATTCAGCCTCTCTAGCACCGTTTATTGAAGAGGTGATCCTCCCCTTTCTCTACTAATATCTAGACTCCATTGTCAAACTTAAATTGACTGCATAGGTGAAGATTTACCTCTAGGCTCACAGTCATGTTCCATGGTCTTTATGCTTATTTTATGCCATATTTAATGTTTTATTTGCTACAACTTTGCATAGTTTTAAATCAGGAACGATAGTAGTGTTTTTTGATAGCATTTTTTTTGTCTTCTGGACATATGCCACCTGAATTGTGGCATTAATAAATGACTCTGATCCAATCAATAAGCTGGTCTAATGCAAAAAGACAAATTGAGAGGACTACATGCTATCTCTGGAGAATACAAAAAGAAAAATGGCAGAACCACAGAAAGCAAAAGTTATGAAGAGGCAAAAATCATGAGGAAAGTCACAAAGACGGCAATGCTGGTAGAGAGGTAGGGAGAAAGTAGTAGAGAGTTATGAAGTGGGGGAATATTTGAGGGAAGAACCATGAAGTACCTAGAGCTACCATGAACCCAGAATAAGTTTCCAGCTTCTACTGTTCATGAAGCCAGCAGATGTCTAGGTTTTCATATGCTACTCCTACTGCTTTTAGGAACTTCAGTGAGTTTTTTTTTTTTTTTTTAACTCTAAAGTTTAGTAGAAACTTAGAAGAGTGTCCAGCCATGGTGCTGGGATTTGATGATCAAATTCGGGGTAGTTAGAGCATTTGCTCAATCCCGAGCCCAGCAGAATTGCGTTCATAGCCCTGAAGACAAGACTCAGGCAAGAATATGGCTTGTGATTTATTATTCAGATGATGACATCAGGTTGGATGTGTCCATGAACATGTGCATAGAGTGGGTGTAACAGTGAAGTTGAAGCATCAGTCAGTGGACGAGTGAATCTCTGTTCTGAGGCTCCTGGTCCTTCCAGGCCGAGAACAGTAATGGCTTCTGCACTTTAGACATGATTGAGATGATGGTTGGGGTTTACAATGATTCATTACTACTCTCATCTCATCCCTTTCTGTTCCTAGTCATCACTTTCTAGTCATATTGTTCTTTTTACTTTCTTGTTACTTTAATATTTCACTTTAAGGACTTTATTTTCTCCTCTTTATTAATGTCTACTTATGTTTCATTTTAAGTTCAATGTCCCTTCCTCTGAATGCCTTCCAATAATGTGGAACATGGAAGCAGGTAGAGAGATGGAGCTTTAGATAAGAGGAACACCTCCTATCTCTCTAGCCCCCTCTGGCATATCTGTCCTCCTCTGTCCACCTCTAAAGGGTGGACAACGGCACATCTCTCACCTGTAGCTCAGCTTCTTAACCTCTTTGGAATGTCCCAAGAGAAATATGACCTATTAGTAATAACTGTTGCCCCCCTCCCAGGTAAATTCTCCTGTTATCATTGCGTCCCTGCATCCTCCCTGCTGTATGTCACATATGCTTTGCTACTTCCTCATTACATGGTTGTAACATTTCTTTGCTGAGGTATATAAGAGGTTTCACAACATCATTAAAGTTGGAGCTGGACTTGCTTCCCAGGATCCCCGTTCTGTGGGCTAGCCTCACAGATCGCTACCAGTCTCTTCCATCTCATTTCTTCTTTATTCCACACACAACTCCTAACACAGTAATTCTATAATTACTATATTTGTATGTCATCACAGGACAATTTTTTCCCTCTTGGAGCCTTTAACAAAATTTGTAATTATATATTTGCTTGCATGTCTATATGTTAAACATATCTTTTCCTTACTAGAGTGTATATTTCACGAGAGCAGGTTCTATGTTTGCTGCAACAATGTCAGTATCCCTAACATCCAACCCTGCTGATGTTTTCTAGTTTCTGATTAGTGGCTAAGTAAATGCATGGGGATTAAGCTATGTAGCAGTCGATAGTCCATTGATGAATCAAATGTTTGCTTTTCTTTAATATTAGATGACTGTGATTAATGGTAATTTCCTCCTTACTACAAAACTGTATTTTTTGGTAAGGATTTTAGGCTCTCTGAAAGTCTTTTAAAAGCTTTCAACCAAGAAATTTCTCTTCTTGGGTATATTTTCTTAGTGTTATATGACTGACATTTATGGAGAGACACTATTAATAACATTTTAAAATAGTTGTCTTTTAAACATATTTTTTTTTTCAGAAAGCTTTCCAAAAGAAAGTTACAGGACACACAGTGTCATTTTTAAATGATGTCACTCTTTGCTTGAAAAATACTGCATTCTTGATTTCAATTAGAAAGCTTGGTATCATGAGCAAGAGTGACTCAGAAATTTTTCTTCTTTTTGAATGAGAATTTAATCCTGCTATCCTAGTTTAGACTGGCCCCATAGATTTCAACATGTCAAGAACAATTTTCTCTGTTTTTCATATCAGATTCTATGACAAATTTACAGTTGGACCCAGCAGAAGGGAAGGCAGGAATGTCAAAGAAACAGATGTTGGCATTGTAAAAGCAGATGCTCTATGTTTAATTTTACATGCTGAATAAAGTCTATTATTAAAATTTAGCATCTGTCTTTTTAGAGAAATTACTCACTTTCAAACCAGGTTGAAAGTAAGCCCTAGTATTCAATTACAGGAATTTGGGAGATTCAGAATGCTATGCATTTGAAAATGAAGTCAATAAACCAGATGCAAACCTCTTCCAATACTAAAAGACTTTCACAGTGATGTGTGCAAGTAGCTCCAGACATGAAATTTTCTTATGTGAATTACATCTAATTTCTGCCTCCTGAACACTCTTTCCTCCCTTGAAGAACCTGGCAATGACAAGGACGCTGGTAAAAGAGTGCCTGTTAGAAGGAAGCATGACAGGCAGTGTGGTTTCTGAGGAACTGGAATCTGAGCCCAAGAGTGTTCCTGGGGAGACTTTTGATCTGTAATGAAGGGAGACCCACATCAGCCTGTGCTTTGAAATCCTATACCCTTGATAAGGTCAAAGATACAGAGCTAGCTGCCCTAGGAGCCTAATTAAAGCCCTGCCTCTCCAAGAGAAATTAAACATTGGCAGCAAGGAAGGTACCAGCAGCTGTCAGGAAGCCATTTCTTCAAGGACAGTCGCACCTTGACAGCACTTTAAAAGTGTTTTCCTCATCTGCTTTGTGAACTCCTAAAAATCAGTCCTTTCATCTCTGATTTGACAGCTGGCCCTGAACAACACAGTGAGTCTGTGCTTCTTTCCCCATGTAGTGAACAGTGTTCATACAAAGGACTGCTCATTTGTGGCAACTCAAAGTTGGGATGATTGAACAATGAGCTGATGGAGGGCCCATTCATTAGGAGGGTGGTGAAGGGGAGGCCCCTTGATTAATAGGAGTTTCCACTGTACTGCCTTTATATTTAATGGAATTTCCAAGTTAGCTTTCCACTAGGTTTTTAAGGAAGAGAGTTGGAACTCCTTTTCACACCGGAGAAACTTTCACACCAGCAGAAAGACACAAGGTGCAGTGCTTTGTAGAATTTCCTAATACCCTCTAACTTGGGTTCCTTTGAGTTCATTGTAGGCCCCATCAAGGAACTATGGGAGGAACTGCTTTTGATCTGTGTTCTTGGCATCTAGATAGGATGCTTATAAAGACTAGAGAATTAGGCAATTCACAAGGGTGTGTTTTGAGGACAAAAAGAAACAAAAAAAAAAAAACCTGTTTAAGAATGTCTGAGAAAAATATACTTCTACTTCAAGAAATCATCAAACTAGAAAAAATATTTCCACTTCAAGTTTCACTTTTTGATGAAGACTCAATTTAAAAACTAAGACGCACTTTATAAATATATAAGATTCTGATGTACTTGAAAGAAACCCATCTGGTAATGACTGTTGTTGGGGAGACTTGTCTCTTTGGACTCTGGGAGGGGTTAGTAAGATATCTGTAGCTGTTCAGGAGAGTGTCTGTTATGTGATGCTGAGAGCAGCATTCAAGGTAGCGAACAAAAAACAAACATGAAACATAGCTATTTCTTTCATTCTTGCTGTTATGGAACTCTCCTTTCCATTTATACAGGTGGAGCTTTAGTATATTTGTTCCAACATGTTGGTTTTACCTAAAAATGACCATGACCTCTTTAAAAGCATAGCCGGTTCTTTCATCCAGCTTCTGCTTGAGGAACTGAAGCAAATTGAGACAGAGTGGCAGTACCAACATTTTCTCTAAAATAACAGTCACCAGACATGTACATTATTTTCCTGATCCTCCCAAAGGACTGTGCACTCAAAAGGACTGATTTTCTTTGATGCAATGAGATCCTGGAGGAAGCTGTATGGGAACAAGAGGATATTTCCCCCTGTCTGGGTCCCTTCTAAGGTCTTCTTGAACTGGTCAAACAATAAGATTAATATTAGATTTATAAAATATATGCCTGTATACACTTGGAGAATCTACATAGACATTGAGGGAAATAAAACAAAAGGGACGAACAGAAAATTTTTATTTTAAGCTAAATAATGGGATAGGGAGGGACGTGGGGGTTTAAGGAGTGAGGAGGGGGGATGACATGATAAGGAGAGGGTGACTTATATACATAGACTAGATATTCTGTCATTAGATGTTTGAGCTGCTACAGTTTTCTCTGATAGAAAGGTTGCTTTGGATTAAACACCTAGTTCTGGTAAGATCTTTGATTTTATTCTTCTAGGCAGTTAAGGGAGGAATGAAAGTTTTCTTATGAGCCTGTAGGACCTTGATTGATCTTATCTTGAAATAATCTACATGTCCATATGATGCATCTTGGGAAAGTCTGATCTTGTTGTCTTGGGGTGCCTTGTTCTTCAGAGGATCACTTATACTTTCCTGGATTGATGAGAGAAGACTCTACAAAGGTATGAATATTTTGACAAGATCTACAGGATAAACAGAAGTTCACTGAAATTGTAAACTAAGGAGATTTGGACAAGTGTGGTCTGCCCAAGAACCTGTGAATTCTGCTCCTAACTTTGCTCCCTATACTTCACTTATTACCCAATAGAAAGGGCTCCTTTTGGAGCTAGGGCGTGGTGGTGTGCACCTATAATCCCAACTACTGGGAGGCCGAGGCTAGGGATCACTTGAGTCCATGGGTTCAAGACAACCCTGGGCAACACAGTGAGACCTAGTCTCTAAAAAAAATAAATCTGATCTGTCACTCCCCCATTTAGTGCCCTCTTTTGACCTCATGATACCAAACCTCTGTTTTGCCTTGATCACTCTCTCCCTATGTCACGATTCCTCAGACACAGTGGTCTTGGTCTGGTCTTTTTTTTCTTGAAATTATCAACCTCCTTTCTCCTATATTTACACTTTTCCCTTGCCTAGAAAATTCTTTCACCAGATTCTCAAAAGTTGGCTTTTTTATTCAGGTCTTTACAGATCACCTTCCCAATTTAGCTACTCCCATAATATCTTTCTGATTTATTTTTTCCACAGCATTTATCTCTCTCTGGATTTATTAATATTGCTACTAATTATCTCACCAAAGGGAGCATAAGCACTTTGAAATAGGGAAATCATCTAGATTCCATGCATTTCTTATTGTTAAAATAGAATTATCACATGTGGTAGGCACTCCACAAAAACTTTATTGAATTATTCATTCATTCAATTTTCAATTTTACCAAAATACTCATTTCTTCATTCACTTACGAATAAGTGAATGAAGAAATGAGTATTTTGGTAAAATTGAAAATTAGTGGGAGTGCCTGGAAAATTTTGTTTGAAAAATAGACACCAGGAATTTAGGACTGTATGCTGTGTTAGAAGTTTTAAATTTTATTTTGGAAGCATGGCAAGCCATTGGACACTTTTTAGAAGAAGGGAAACATTCAAACTTCTTATTTAGAGAATATCATATGGGAGATTTGGCTAAGTTGGTGGTAGAGTAGGGTTCTTGTTTTCGTTCCCAAGAGGACCATCTAGCAATTGACCAGAGGGACTTCATAACAAGAAGCCCCCTGGCTCAAGGGAAGACTAAAGCACCCAAGCACCTCAGAGTCCAACAAAGACTACAAATAGGGGACATGGAGTAGATTCACTTCATGTTTCTTTGGACATGATAGTGGGTGGAGGAAAACATACGGAGGCTGTGATTTGGGGTGAGGCAGGTAGCTGTAGAAATACCAGCTAAGCCGGGGATCCAGTAGAGGGGAGACACATACAGGAGAACCCCATACTGAGGAGAGGAGCTGGTAAGGAGGGTAAAATAGGTGGTACTATGGACTATTCTTCTCCTATCCTCCATAATGTGGGAATAGTACTAGCTTTAGGAATTGCACCTGCATTTGACAGATGAGTCTCAAATCAGGGACTCTATAGAGGAGGGACAATGGTGATGTCACAAACATGAACCCCTCACCCCAAATACATTCGTGCCACCAGCTCTATTCCCCTGTATTTCTCCCCTACCCTGCTGATTAGCAAGTGGACATACCTCAGTACCTTTAAACTCAAGCAAGAGGCCAAGGAAACCCAAAACAAATCGAATAAAGCCATAGCGCCACCTGCTGGGAAAGCAAGAGTAGTTTAAGTTACAGGGTTTTTTTTTTTTTTTTAATATGGAAAATTTAAATGCAAAAATAGAAAACATTTAAAGCATGGCAATTAGAAATAACAAGGGCATATATTATCATAAAAGAGAAAAATTTCTCAGAATCCAGTCACAAAACAGATAATTATATATCCCCATCGAGTAGAGATAAAATTACTAAAAAATAAAAGAAACTCGAAGAGAGAAGAAAATTCAGAAAGACAAATCTAAGTGATACAAAAGAACTCAGAAAAACTAACCAAAAGATAGAACAAACTCAGAAAAATAAAATAAATCAGTGAGTGAGCTTAACTAAAAGTAGACATTGAAACTTTAGATAAGAAAATAATAGGGATTCAAGATATAACGAACTCAATAAAAAAAGATCAAGAGCTCTTGAGATCAAGAGCTCAAGGGAAAGCTGTGAAATTGAAATAGAACAAATGGAGGACTTAATTAGTGATCTTGAAGTTAGTAGTGATCTTGAAGTTAGTATTCAACAATAATTTGAAATATTCATACTCCATAATAAACTAGAACGTATGCCAGGTTTTAAAGTTTAGTTCAGCATATGCAAACTAGTAAATATGACCTACAACATCAAGAAGAAAAAAGAAAAGTAAAGAAAAAGGACAAAGTCATTGGGTCATCTCAGTAGACACAGAAAAAGCATTTGACAAGACTCAAGATCATTTTATAACAGTCTTCAAAAAAATAGGTATAGAAGAGACTAACCCAGCATAATAAAGGCTAGGCATGCAAAACCAAGACAAACATCACACTCAATGGCACAAATGAAAGCTTTTCCTTTAAGATCAGGAGTGAGACAAGGATGTCCACTCTCACTCTTACTACTTAATACTCAATATAGAATTGGATGTTCTAGCAAGAACAAGACAATAAAAAGAGCATACAAGGCATCCAAATTGGAAAGGAAGAAATAAAATAATTGCTATTTATAGATGATAATATATATATAATCTCAAATATTTTCAACACAAACTTAGAAATAATAATTATTGTAAAGTTACAGACTACAAAGTTAATGTACAAAAATTGGTCGTATTTCTACATGCAAAAATGAAGTAGGCAACTGAACTGACACATACTCTTGCACACGTCATTATCAAATGTTCTTTTTATTATTTGAATGACAATTTTAGAGAGAACAAATAGATGCTTGTGATTTCCTAGATATATGTAACAGAGAATCAGAGTCCTGAATTTTTGATTACTTGCTCTTCAGTAGTTGTTGAGATGGTGCCGTCTTCTATGGAGACAAGGAACATAGGAGAAGAATATGTTTGAGAGAAAAAGGGGAAGAAAATAGATTTTCTTTGGACAAGTTATTGTTGATGCTATGACATCTTGAATAAATTTCCTAGTAGGACATCTGACCCATGGGTCTGGAGAGAAAATTCAGCTGGAGATTGTGAGGTAGGTGACCGAAGTAAGGTCTGAGTAGAAGCCAAGCCACAGGGATGAATGGATGAAGACACAGAATGAACAGGAGTCCCAGGAGAGAGCTGCTGGGAAAAACCGGTTTTCAGTGTTCACGGTGGAGGAGGAGATAGCAAAGGAAAAGGAAAGAGCAGGCATCACAACTTAGCTGCAGATAGATTAAAGAATAGAAATATAGATCAATTCAGTAACACAGAAATCTCAGGTAAAGACCTTGTGTGGTTTTTTTTTTTTTTTTTTTTTTTTTTTTTTTTTTTTTTTTTTTTTTTTTTTTTTTTTTTTTTTGAGGCTAGGTCTTGCTATGTTGCCTGGGGAACTGCAGACTTTCCTTGCCTGGGATACCCCGGATTCACGCGATCCCCAGTCTCAGTCTCCCAGGGAGCTGGGATTGCAGGCGCACACCACCTTGTATTTTTTAAATGTTATAATACGATGGAATTGGAAAATTTCTAGGATTCTGAAAAAGGTATGTAATTCCAATTCATACCTTGCATCATTACCCTAAGTATGTGTGTAAGTAAATAAGTTAAAGAATAAAAGTCAGCATCCAAATCTTAGATTATTCCCCATCCAGTTTTGATTAGATTTTGGTAGCGTTATTAAATTTTGGAGATAGGTACTTTTCTATATATTATATGGAAGATACCATCAGATTCAATTATATGGACATTTGCTAAAATTAAAGTGGCTAAAACTAGAACATAATGAAAATCAAAAAAAATAGAAATATTCTGTAATATGAATTATAAATGAACACAGTATTTGTGCCAACATTAGTCTTTAAAATATTAGAAGTTCAGTAAATAAATTGGCAAAAAATATAACTCACAAAAAAGGAGAGTTATAACTGTAAATAAGCATATGGAAACTTTCTACCTCATTAGTGCTGAAACATATGGAAGAATATTCAACCCCTATTCATTCAGGGATAAAAATAAATCCAAATATATGTAGGTACAATAATAATAAAGTAAACTATAAATTGACAATCACAGATCTTTTTTTAGTTGTTTCATTTCTCATTTTGCGCATACTTTCTCAAACATTAAATTTATATGCTATTTAAATAAATATTCATTAAATGCTTGTGTTAGATGCTGCTCTATGTGTTAAGGATAAATAATGAAAAGGATAGATAAGGTCTTCTGTAACATCATTTATGAGAATGTCCTATCTTTTATTTCTCTCATTAGTATTGCTTTAAGGTGTACCAGGTCAGTCTTTATTTCTTAATCATGATAGTAATAATCTTCCATCAGTGCTTCACCTTGTTAGCTGAGTGTTTTTTTTAAAAATAAGTTTCTGTGAAATTCATTATATACCCTAAAGAGTCTATAACATATATAGCTTAGAGTTGTGAGTTACTTGTTATTTTTAATGTAAGAGTAATTCTCAGAGGATTATGAGTCATTTGTGCTTTCTTTTATATGAAATACTCTTCAAGTCTAATTCCCTTCAGTCAATTTAATATCTTTTCCCTAATGGCCTGGAGATCTTTAGAATCTACACCTACTAATACTTGTGTGTGTGTGTGTTTGTGTGTGTTTGAACACACATATATGCATGTGATTTTTTTCCCTCTCTGATAAGTAGTTCTTAATTTTAATTTGGTTAAATTTATTAGTCTTTTCCTTAATGGTTTGTGCTTGTTGAGTCTTTTGTGAAATATTTTTCTGTTATGCTCATAAATTATTCATAAAGGTATTCTATGAGATTTCTTTTAATTATTTTATGAGCTTACTTTTCACCTTTATTTTTAACCCTCTAGGAATTGATTTTTATATATGATTGTGTGGTGTTGATCCAATTTCATTTTTTCCACATGAATAAAAAATTATACCAGTACAATTCATTACTTTTTCTACTGCTCTGTTAAACGACCCCTCTGATAAATCAGTTTCCAAATATGTGTGTGTCTTTTTGGGGCTCTGGATTCCAGTGTATTCCATCAGTTTACTTCACTAACCTGGATGAAGGACCATGCTACTTTAATACTCAAGCCTTCAAATAAACCATTGGGAGTTAGTAGGGTATATTCTCCAGCTTTGTTTTCTTCTACAGGATTCTTTTGTGTGACTTTGATTTTTTGCTTTCCATGTGAATTTAAAAATCAGCTTGTCAAGTTCCATGAGAAAAAGGTTCTGTTGAGATCATGATTGGAATTGCATTGTTGCATTGTATCTATAGATTGAATTGAGGGAATTGACATTGCTATAATTTTGAAACTATTTATTACCCTATTTATTAAAGTTGTCTTTATGAACTTTTAATAAAGTTTTATAGTTCTATCTATCAAGGTCATGCATGTCTTTTGTTAGATTTACTATTAGGTATCTTAATTTTTGTTGCTGTGATAGATATACTATAAAGTTACATTTTCAAGCTTATGCCGGTGTTCAGAAATGCAATTGATTTTTGTGTATTGATTTTATATTCAGCACCAATCTTAAAATGTTTTAGTATTTATAAAATTTTGTTTATAGACCTTTCTAAGGTTTTCTACAAAACCAACTGTAGCATTTGTAAATACAATTAGTAATTTGGTTTATTTCTTTATAACTTTCATCTATTTCCTCTTAAACCCTACAATGTGGGATTTCTAGTTCAATTTTGCATAAAAATAGTGAAAACATGCTGTTTTGGATTTTACAGTATTGGAATGATTACCATTTGCCATTAATTTTGATGTATGGCAGGAGTTTGGTAATTACACTTGATTAGGTTAAGGAAGATTATGTCCCTTGTTTTCTGTGTTTATTAGCGTCATGAGAAGGTAGTGATGTTTAACAAAATGATTTTCTAATCTAGAAATTATCATATAATCTCTCTAGTGCATTCAAAGTGCATTCTAGCTTTTGATTTCTAATAATAAACCAACTTGCATATCAATGTTATCCTTTTTAAACATTATTTATTTGAATTGCTAAAGTTTATTAGTCAGTGTTCATGCATAAAATTAGCTGTTATTTAATCTGCTGGTTCTTTGTTAGATTTTGGCATCAAGGTTATACAAGCCTCTCATAGTGAGTTGGTAAATTCCCTGTTTCTTTCTGTTCTCTGGAAGAATTTTTGTAACATTGAATCTGTGTTGAATGTTTAGTGTTAAATCACCAGAATATCTATATGCATTCTTATTTTTTTTAATAGGACAATTTTAGTCGACTCAATTTCTTTAATTGTAATAAGACTATCAGAATGTTCTACTTTTTTTTGGAATAATTCTTGTATTTTTTAAAAAAAGATTTTGCTTATTCCATCTTTGTTTTAAAAATAGCTATTCTCTATGTGTTCTTACCTGTTAGGTCTTTGCTACACCTGTGTTTTCTCTCCCTATTCATTCCTACTTTTTTTTTGTTTTATTTTTTTTCTCTTACATTTTCTCTGCATTAATCTCATAATTCTTTTGTGTGTGTTTTCAAAAAACAAAACAAGCTTTACTTGGCTGATATCTCTATTCCTTATTTCGCTGCCATTTTGAGATAAGAAGGGTCTCTGGGCAAGGACAGAAATTGGTAAGTTCCCTAGGGCTAACTTGGTTAAATAGAAGGGTTAAGAAATTGTCATAAACTTACTTGACCCAGTTTTTTTCTCACTAGATTTTGTTTTGTTTTGTTCCAGCCTGTATGTTTCTGAGTCCAAACCTGTACGTTATGGCTTATTGAGTCCTCCGGCTGTTGCAAAAGAAGGGAGTTATGGAACTTGTAAAAAAAAGGGAGCTATATACTGAGACCAGACTACTTCAAACTGAAGCTGTATAAGCCCCAAGAGATGTTCATGAGCCCTGCACAACCACCAAGTTAAAACTGATTGGTGCCCACCAACAATAAATGAATTTTTGACCAAGCCCACCTTCCCTGCTTTCTCAGCTAATAAAGTTTATTCCTTTGTTCTCAAACTCCAGTCTTAAAATCTATATAGACTCCAAACCCTGGCAATTCAGGGTGCCCAGTGACGACTCCTTGCTACTCTTTCCCTCGTCAATAAACACGGACTCTGCTTTCCCTCATTGGTGGCCATGGAGTTCCTTTCTCTCTTGATCAGAGGGTCTCAAAATGCTCCCCTCCTCTGCCGGTCTAAAAACGCAGAAGCAGACCCTTTGGTTCATCTTTTTATTTCTCTGATTCCCTCGAGCAGTTGTCAGAGGTTGACTTACTCAGGAAAATCCACTAGCTTTATTGGAGGGTAAAACTGATCTGAGGAACATCTGGGTCCCCTCTGTGGTCCAGCGGCAGTCTCAATTTTTTACTATAGCTTTTATCTCTTTCTTTACTTTTCTTCGGTTTTAAGTCATAATCTTTTTTCTCATATCTTCATTCATACTCTCAGATTACTAATTTAAAACCTTTTTCCTAATGAAAAAACAAAGTCTCCATATTTCTCCCTAATTACTACTTGATTTGCATTGATGAGCTGTAAAATGTCATTTTTATTATTGTTCAATTATAAATATTTTTAGATTTCCATTGTGATTTTTTCTTTGACCTATGAGTCATTTAGAGGAAAGATTTTAAATTTACATGACTGTGTGGGATTGCCTATCCATATTTTATAACTAATTTTACAAAGTCATTGCAACAGATTGGTTAGCTATATTTTTGTAATTAATTTTTAAATGTCATTACACTGTGATATGATTGATACAATTCTCTGAATTTTACTGAAGCTATATTTATGACCTAGTAGCTGTTTCAGTTTTTATAAATATTTCTTCTATGTTTAAATGCTTAAAAGGATGTGAGGTTGCAAACGTTGACTGTGATGCTCCTTTATTTTACTGTTCACATCTTTCATACCCTTATTGATTTTTGACTGTTCTTCCAATTATTGAAAAAGATATAATACAGTCTCCTGCTAAGCTCACATATATGATTGATTTTAAGACTAGGGAAAGAAAAATATAACACAAATCTGGAACATCTTATAGTAACAGAATAAGAAAAAGAAAAGAATAGGACTTGTCAAAGGTCAAAAATATAAATTTTAGATTTAGATATTATATAAAACAAAAATATAAATAATACACTATCAGATTATACTCTAAAGTGTAAAATTTCCACACCAGTATAAAATGGATAGAAATAAATACAGTAGTAGACAAATCTTCCTAAAAGAAGAATTCCAGATAACTTATAGAAATAGACCCAGGAGGTGAAACTAAACGTTCACATTCTTAACCCTTTCTTATCTCCCGACCCCACACGTACACACTGCATGTAGCAAACTACTTTCAAATAATAGAGAATGAAAAGAAGTTAAAAGGACTTTAAGCGGAGCAACCTGGATAGCAGGGGATCAAAATTAACATCATCCATGATGCAGATAGCCTATATATCTTAATATGCCAAGCAGTTACCCAGATTGGGGCAGTGTCAATGAACAAAATAGACAAAAAGTCCTGCTTCCATTCTGGTATAAGGAGGAAGAGAATTTTAAAAAGTAAGAACATTACACAGACGTTTGGAACTTGAAAGCATCTAGATCGATAAGGAAAGCTGGGAAGAGGGAAAGGAGTGCTGTTGTAGTTCTAAATACAATGATCATCAAGGAAAATGACTTTTGAGCAAACACAATTAAGAAGCAGAAAAAACTATATGAACATATAGAAGAAGAATGTTTGAGGCAGAGGCAAAAAGAAATAGAAAGACTGAGGCAGGAGGATTCTGAATTGTTCAATAACTAACAGGTAGGATGTAGATGGAGTAGGATGAGCAAGGGAAGGGATAGAAGGAGATGAACTTAAAGGAGTGTATTTATGGCCTAGGCTGCTGTGATGAAGTACCATAAGGTACTGTAATTTATTCTATAGTTCTAGGGGCTAGAAATAGAAGAAGACTGAAATATAGGTGTTGACAGGTTGTTTCTGTCTGGGGAACTAAGGGAGAATCTGTTTCTTGCTTCTCAGCTTCTAGTAGTTGCCGTAATTATTGGAATTCTTTGTAGATGCCCCGTTTGCATGATTTCCTCCTTGCCTACCTGTATATCCTTGTCTTTCCCCTCATAAAGACACTTGTCATTGATTAAGATCCTCTGTATTTCAGATGAGTTCATCCTAACTAATTATATCTGCAAAGACTATTTCCCAAGAAGGTCAGGTTCTGAGATTCCAGGTAGAAGCAATTTGAAGAAATAACAGAAAGCCAAATAGTTTGTCTTTACAGACTAGAGTAATATATTTGGCTTTTACCTAATGAAGGTGGGGGAAAAAACAGTAGAGTTTTGCATGGAGAAATGACATGATTCATGTTTTAAAAGTATTACTGCTCAGTCAGAATAGTCTGCAGGGGGCAGAGATGGGAAGAAGGGAAGGCTCTTGACTGGGGAAACTGTTATCTCCTATTATTACTCAAATAATTCAGATGCCAGAAGATGTTTTGGGTTAGGGTGGGGCCAAGGAACTATAATGTAGTTAGATTTTGGATGTTCTGAAAGGAGAACTGTAGGATATTCTCTGCAAGCTCCCTCTGTCATATTTACCCACCAACCAAGACTAATACACCCAAATACTTGACTTTCACTCATGTACTTGACTTTATCCTCTAGTCCTAGAGTTGAATTTTCTGAACCCCTCAACCTAAAATGAGCATCATCATTTGGAGATTTTATTCTTTTTCTGATTGGCTTATAATTTCTCTTTTACACAAGTTTTTATTTTATATCTCCTGTGGCTTAAAAAAAGTTATCTTTCTTCAGTTTATTATGTTTATACTGATCCACAGATAATATATTCTAATAACTCAGGAAAAAACTTCTGCTATTATGAACTTTGGGTTCATAGATAATGCAGATCATGTCAATTAACCAGATAGCCTAAAACTTTGTATGGATGATCACTAGAATTTTTCCCTTTGTTCTCCAGGTCACGTAATGGTGTTATATAATAGTTTTTTCTTTTTTTTTTTTCTTTCTGTGCTATATTCTGGGAAATTTCTTAAAGTTTGTCTTTCTGTACACCAAGTCTCTCTTTGTATCTCTTTTAATGCTTAATCTTCCATTAAATTTTAAATTTTAATTTGCTAAAGTTTTATTTCCTAAAATTCTATTTTGTTTTTCTTTATAAACTTTAGTCATTTTGAGTCTTTCACTGATTTCAATTTCTTTTTTAATTTCTATCTAATAGCCTTTTAATATTTCCTTTTAATATTTCCTTCCTTTAATATTTCCTTTAAATATTTAATATTTTCCTAAACCCAATAAACTTTCATTAATGTGATATTTCTCAATAGGAATTATATATTAATAATTACTGCTATTTCTGTTTCTTTTGCTCATCATGACTTGCATCTTTGTGCACTTCATGAGCTTTTTTACTGTGAGAAATTATTATTTCAATTATTTGTTGAAATTCTCTGTACAGGAAGTTGATAAACTTGAAATACAGATTTTTCTGCCAGGAAAGTTTGTAACTCTGCTAGGTATTTCTCATGCAGATTTATACTTTAAAATTATTATCACACAATTTCAAGAACCATTTGATGATCCGTAGTGAGGCCCTAACCTCCTTATATTCAGGTAGATGGGTTCCAATTCCCAGGGTAAACTTTTATTGTTTCCATACATCCCAGGTCTTAAAAGATTATCTCTCATTCTGCCTTTCTCTTTCCTAGGTCACCAAGTCCATGAAGATCTAATGGTTCCTGTGGTTGTTTTTCTCCTTTGTATAGAACCAAAGTTTCATGTCCAATCTTAGATTTTAAAGTTTTTGACAATAAGGTGTCTGCATTTTTCTCAGATGATTTGCTTTTTCCTTTGTACAGTTTCTACTGTGTTCCTAACTAACTTCACCAGATTTCCCTACTTCCTTGTAGGCTCATTCAATTATTTAAAACATTTCCTATCCTCACTCCTTTTAAATTTGAGCAAGCATATTTAGATGTTCATGTCAGAATGGTTTTAGGATCTCTATTTTACCCTATTGGCAGAAACAAAGTCTCATAATTCTTTCCAACAATTAATTTTTAACAAAAAAACTCACAATTCAGTAAGAGAAAAAAGATGGTAATGCCAATACTCTAAGGCAGGGATCTGCATGCAAGGACCCATGGGCCAACACAACCCACTGCCTTGTGAGTTAAAAATGATTTTAATAATTTACAAGGGTAAAAGCCAAGGAAGAATTCTACCGTGTGATATATGAAATTATTTTGCATGAAATTCAAATTTCAGTATCTGTAAATAAAAGCTTTACTGGAATACATGCTGTTTCCCTTGCTAATGTGTTGTCTTTGGAGGTTTTCACACCACAGTGACAGTCTTGAGCTGTTGTGACAGGGACAGTATGGCCCACAAAACAAAATTTAATTTTACAGAATAACATGATAGATCTTTCTTATAAAGCAATATCCTTTAGGTTTACTCAATAAAGGGGAGCTGAGAAATAAAATTGCAAAGGAAGGGGTAGTTCCTTTGTAATTCATGGTCATGGTAGTTTCTTTACTCCAAGTTATTTCTTGTTTGAATGCGCCTCATATTCTCTTTGGCATCAATGGCCAGCATGTTTATGACACAGATCACATTATTTGTAATGTTCTCCTCTCCATGGTGATATGTGTTACTGAGATTACCTTTGCCATATGGCAACCAACAGAGCTCTGATATTTTGAACTCCCACTTATGCTTGCCATTTTTAAAAAACAGAAAGTGTCCAAATTCCATATAGAGTAGGGGTTTTTCATTTACTGTGCAGAAGCATGTTATATGAGGAGGAAATAAAGTCTGCAGCTGATATGTATTAAAACAATTTGCTTTATTTCTGGGAGTTAAAACCACTTTGTCAAAGTACTTAAAATAACCTTACTTCTTTGGCAGAAATTGAACTTCCAGTACCTGATGGAGGTGGGAATGATCTGTACATTTACTGTATGGTATTCACAATCATCAACTCTGTTACAAACATGGATGAAATCATTTTCCATACAATATTTTTAAATCTATCAGTCTAATAAGTTTTTTAAGTTAATCTGTGTGGAGAAACTTAAATTTGAGAAGTTAAATAATACCCTCTTCTCCCTACACATTTGATTTTGCATTAAGTAATAGCAGTAGTCATTTAATAAGCTACTTCTAGTGCACAGAAAAAGCCCTGGAAGGATTTTGAATCACTGATATTTAATAAGGCCTCCACATTCTTTTGTACTTTGATTTAGGATCACATGAGAAAATTTAGCTGAAAAAGGTTTGCTTCTGGGGTGAGTAAGGTAATTAAGCATTGAGACAAAACACATCTAGGAAGGAAGAGCTAAAGACAGAATGAGTTTGCAGGCAGGATAGCAACACTGCAGATCCATGTTAAAGAAGCTAAACAAAGCCATTTTAAAGACAAAGAAATAAGTAATCACATGGCTATTCATGAGAATAACTGCAGGTATAAGTTATATGTATGATGCTGTAAGTAGATAAGTTTTACTAGAGTAGGATCTATTTATCTGCTTATGTTAACATCTACTTTAAATAAGGTTTACTTACTAAGTATAATATTTTACAAATAACTATAATGAAAAGTGAATTCTAATGAGATTTCTAATAACAGTTAGGACTCTCCTCACACAAGTAGAGGGAAGTGGGAAGGTAGGAAGTCTTCTGGCAAAAATCCCAGTTAGGATTTCCTCTCATGATAACCACTTCTTTTAAAAATCTAGTTAGCTTCATCAAAACTAATGGCTCACATTAGACTTACCTATGAAATTGAGACACACACTGTCAAGGACTATTCCAGATCCCAGGTCCTAATTTCTGGGACAGGAGAGGCCCAAACAGAATTGCTAACTTTGAGATGTTCTTTAAGTAATTTGAGTGTGCACTGTGGGTCGGAAACTATTGATCTAAACAAGAATTTCTCAACCTCACTGCTGTAGACATTTTGAGCTGGGTCATTCTTTGTTGTGGAGCTGTTCTGTGTATCCTAGGATGTTTAGTAGCTTCCCTGGGTTCTAGTTATTGCTGTCAGTGAAGTATGATGAACCGGGTGAAGGCATGATAAAGTCTGCTGAAGCACAGTGTCCTAAGAAATATAGCCTGGGGGTCTAGAAAAACAACTGTTTAGAAAAACAACCCATGGCTTAGTGCCTTGGTTTACTGGTCTGCAGTCCTATTTCTCCTTGAATCTTCCTCATTCTATTTACTGTCACATTAGACCATGTACTAAAACCAATGATAGCCCACCTGGAATACCAGTACCTGTAAAGTGTATATAAAACCTTAACTGCCTGTTAGGGGCACTCAGCCTTTGAATAAGACTCCACTGAGTCAGTTCTGGTACTAACAAAACTCTGCTAGTTCTGGTATACCTTTCCCTGATGACCAGCCTCCATAGTTGGAGCAATTTCCAGATACTATTTCCATTCCCTGATTGCCATGGCTGGGTACAGTTTCTGTTAGAAATCAGGTCAAAATGGGCAGAAGCTGCCAACCAACAAGTCATATGTCCACATCATCCGTGCGTAGCAGTTGCCAGACAAAAGCAGTTTAAACAACAGAGTTTTATTAACAAGGGAATTTAGCCAGGAAAACAAAAGTCCTCAAAGCCACAAGTGGCCAGTTATCTTACCCCAGTAACCATCTTCAGTCCAAGAGGTCCCAAGGACATGTGTCCAAGATGGTACCCCTTTGCTCCTCCAAAACTGAGGCAGGCACTGCAAAGTCCAGTCTTTCTCCAGCACCTTCTCTTTGCTTCTTCTCCAGTGTTCTGAGCTGCTCCACTTCTCCAGGGCTCTTCAAATTTCTTCCACAATTGCTGATGCACAAATAAATTTTCCAAATCCCTGGCCATCTCTAGGTACCAGCTCACTATGCCACCTTGCTGTGGTGCCACACTCTCCACATTGGCTACTTTTCTGACAGCCACCACGGCTCCTTGCTACCACTAACTCTCTTCCTGGGAGCTTCCCTTGTCCAGGCCACGTGGGCCTATTCTCTCAGTCTGCCATTCTCGGCTGCTTTTCCTTCATTTCCTTGTCCTTTTTTATATGCCTTATCTTCCTACTTCCTATTTTCTCTTGTGTTTTTTTCAGATTCCACCCACCAGGGTATTTTGGAGTCAATACAATTTTTAACTGTGTCACTACACTATATCATGTTCACTGATTGCCATGGCCAGGTATGGTTCTTGTTTCCCTGACTGCCTGCTTTCACCAGGAGTATCCATCTTCCTATATAGTGGTGGCAAACAAAAATGTGCCCAGTGGCAACCAGGTAGTCCCTAATTTCTCTATAAGCAAAATTTTCTCCCAGTTGAGAACCACTAATTTAAAACAAAGGCAAACAGAGCAATCAGCTAGATGCGTTCTAGTTCTGAGATGTGTTCTAATTCCTTTAATGAGGAGAGGATGCATTAAATAAAATGTTTCATAAATTCAAATACATTGAAAATTGGCACAGCTACTCTGAAAAACACTTTGGTACCTCAAAAAATTAAAAATAGACTGTTGTATGATGCAGCAATACCACTTCTGGATATTTATCTGGATATAAACGAAAATGCTAACTTGAAAAAATAGATGTATCCTCATGCTCATTGCAATATTATCTATAGTAGCTAAGATAAGGGAACAACTTAGGTGTCTATTGATGGATGAGTGAATAAAGAAAACATAGTATACATAAATAACTATCTGGCAAGTAAACATTAGATTTCTCTTTCTCACTAATTGCTGGCTATTCTAGGTGCACGTCCCCCAATTATTCCTCACAACAATGGTGTTAGCTAAGCATTATGATTTCATTTATCCAATAAGAAACAAGATATTAAGCATTAAATAACTTGTCTAGTGACAAATAGTAAGTCACAGGATTAGAATTTGAATCCCAAGAAAACCCTGCATTAGGAAATTGACATAGAAAACTATTTACCTATGAAAGAAATCAACGTAAGACCCCCTTAAACATACAAGTAGGTGCTTTCTGTTTGGTGGAGCATTCTGGGTTACTTTTACAAAGAAAGAAGGATGAGAATTATAGATATTTCAAAATTATATCCTTTAGCCAGTTAGACTCCAAAAACTACCAGAACTGAGCTTTTCAGAACTTCTTTTTTGACATTGGCGAGAAATTGTGGCAATGACCAAAGTTAACTTTTTGTTTTTCTTTCCTCTAAACACAGACTTAGTTCAGGTGGGTAAATAAGTTTAGATAAGTGAATAAATTATTCTAAGTCTTGAAGAAAAGTCAAGATGTCACCTAATGAGGAAGTGCTTTTCAAATGTATAATTATATCGCATTATGATTAGAACTTATTAACTGGATATCACATAACAATAATAAAGGCAGTTAAAGGGATTCACAAAAATCTCCCAAAAAGTTCAAATGAAAGCAATTTGCCAACAAGCACAAATATGAAAATAATAAAGGAAAGGAAAAAAGATACCATATTAAAAAAAAATCTCTTTATTGTTTTATTAATTATAATAAGGGAAATGAATAAATTGGTACTACGGATTTTTTTCTTTTATCAATGATCTGGACAATTCATTCAATTATCATAGAATTTCCCTGTAACTCCTTCACCAGGAATTATGTGATTTCCACTGGGCCAAATGCATCCTCCATTTTCTCTTTATCAGTAGGTTAAATTTCAAAGTAAGCTGAGATGTTTGTATTTGTGTTCATCAGCTGATATATCCTGTTTGCACATTTTGAAGCTATTACCATGGAAAATAATTGAAATGAATGGCTCCATTTTGGATCTGCTGTTTCTTCTCTTTAACACTACTGTATTGTAAACAGATGAGGCAGGCAATCTGGGAGGCAGGCAAGTAAGCCCTTAACTCCCCTGAGAATCTTTATGCTTTCTCTGGTTAAAGAACCAGGTCATGGGAAACAAGGAAGGATAAGAGAGATTGACTCAACCAATGGTACTGAATGGCAGTACGCACCATACAGCAAGTTTATTGCATCCCACAAGTCTTATTTATTGGGTTTACAACTAGTCAAACAAGAGGAATAAGTAGCTTAGGCAAAATCAGATTAGATAAAATATTAGATTATTGTGGGATACCTGGGGGCAGGGGATTCACTCATTAACTTGCTGTTACCTCTTTTTTTTTTTTTTTTTTTGAGACTAGGTATAACTAGTTTTGCCCCTGGAACTGCAGGCTCATTGCCTGGATTACCATGGACTCAAGCAATCCCCAGCCTCAGCTTCCCAGGTAGCTGGGATTATAGGCATGTGCCACTACATCCAGTTATTTTTTGGGAGGACTAGGTCTCGCTGTGTTGCCTTGAGTGGGACTCAAACCACAATTCCTAGCCCCAGCCACTTCATAGGCTGAAGTTTACAGGCACGCACCACCATGCCTGGCTTGCTGTTACCTCTTATGGAATGTCCTTAGGGTTAATATTGGATGAATGGGGACACTGCTGCCCATTGGAGATCAATCATGCCAGTCTTCAGTGTTCTGAAGACAGATAAGAGTGAAATGAAGTTTTCTTCACTTATAACATGAATCCAGACCATTTTCAGCCTGTAGCTCCCAACATTCTGGGTTCTGTCCTCTTACTGTTCTTCTGGGCATTCTTGCCTCCATTCCCCAAGGGTGATACCTCTCTTTTATCCCCAGTCTCTTAGGTCCAGGTGTGTCCACTTATATGTGAACACCCAGTGGGTTCAGACATATAATCTTGGGGAGGGTGCAATACCATAGGTGCTGGTCATAGAGGCTAATGGCAGAAAAAGTCTGACCAACTCATTTATCCTACAGATACCATACCAACTGGAGAAACATAAGTGAATTATTTGGCACATGACTGTACACATGTCCCTTACCCTCTATGCTCATCCTGTTTCTATTGCAGTTAGTTAACGGCATCATAATTGGTCTTACCTTTTTTTTTTTTAATTTATTTATTTATTTATTTATTTATTTATTTATTTATTTATTTATTT
>PVHY01004295.1:0-95864 GCA_004024945.1 Uropsilus gracilis
TGATATTAAAATCTTAAATTGAGCTTTGGAGGAGGAATAATGTCTATTTGTTAGAAAATATTAGCAGTGGGGGAAAAGAAAATGTTAGAATTTGGGGTTGAGGTGGAATAGAGGCTAATAAGGAGAGAAGGGAGAATCTCAGGAAGAAGAAATAAAGAAATAGCAGGCTCAGGGCAGAGAGAGCAGAGAGAGTGCATGGCATAGAGACATAAGATGAAGTGCTTATATGTCTGGAGTGTCCAATGCAAGAGGTGACAATGAGTGAACTTGTGTTTAAAAGTTCAGAGTGAACTGCTTACAAGAAAGAAAAGCTATTGGGTGTGGGTTTGTGTGTGGGTTTTGTATGTGTGTGTGTGTGTGTTTGTGTGTGCATAATTTATTTTCTTAATGCCAACTATAAAGGGAACAAGCAAACTAGAATAGGTACTGGAAAATTTAGAGATCTGTTCAATTAATTATGTCAAAAGATACTGTTGATTTTAACTGGAAGATGAGCAATGGCTATGGAGAGAAGTAACAGCTTTTAAAGGTTTTTGAGTTTTAATTTTTTTAAATTTTCTTGGAAAATGCATTGAGCAAATATACAGTTAATTCAATTTGGGGATTAAGGAAGAAACAATGACTACATCAAAACAACTTGTATTCATAATGAATATACTATATAAGGTATCACCTCTTTTACAAATTGAGACAATTCCTGAAATGTCCATTTCCATTTATTAAAATGAAAGAAAGACTAAAAGATAGGAAGCAAGGAAGGAAGAAGGCCAGGAAGGATGTGGAAAAAAAGGCAAGAAAGAAAAAAGAAACAGAATATGTATAAACTGGGGTTGGAAGCAGAGAGGTAAGGCTATAAACTCTGAGTGAAAACAGATTGGAAGATCAGTGATTTCCCTGAGGAATCAGCAATAGCATCATTGTCGTTGGAAAACTAAGAGGTTAGGAATGGGAAACAGCCTCCAGTACTGAATCTAGATCCTCAAAAAACTGAAATGTTCCTAGGTTTCTGGAGTCTCTTGGTTATCAGCACACAATTTTCCAAGTCTTTAATTTATGCTCATAGGACTCTCATTGATTAAGTTCAAGCAACAACATATAATTCAAGAGAGAAAGCAAATCTTTTTGTCGGAGCATAAGTAGAAAGAAAAAACAAGGAAATAATTACTCCAAATTTGTATAGTTGATGAATATATCAGACATGGATGTAAAAGTGTACTGTTAATGTGATATAATTAAATAGAAATTACAGTTTTAAAGGTTCCCAATAAAATGTTTACTAGAAATGAACAGATAAAGATTAAAAATATATAGTTTGCAATAATATTCATTCAAATTAAAATGTCAACTGACTAGAGTAAACAGCAGGAAGGATATATCTAAAGAGAGAATTAGTGAAATAGAGTGTGTCCAAAATTAATCAATAGGACAAAGTATGGAGAACATGAATAAGAGACTATAAGATATAAAAGGTAACTGTGCAATTTTAGCAGATATATGACTCAGTCCCAGTGGGAGAAAGTAGAGGATAGACAATATTTCAAAATATAATAAAATGTTCAGTATTGATGAAAATATTGATCTACAAATCCAGGAAACATCCTGTTTCTCAAGTAAGATAAATATGAAGAAATTTAAAGTGAAAGACATTGTAGTGAAAAACATAGAAGAATAAAGACAAAGACTAAAACTTTGAAGAGTCTAAGAAAAATGGGAAAATGTTCAATAATGATATCTATCCTGATGATTAATTTAATTAACTATCATACTGTTTCTCTGTATACCTTCACAACCTCAGCAGCTCATGTACATCCACAACAGACAATTCAAGTTGAAAGTTTAATAACTCTACATTTTTTTATCTTAGCATAATCTCTTGGGTACTTCTTTGAATTAAGCAATGAACTTAGTATTTCTGCTTGCTGTCTCAGTCAGTCTTCTCTGCCATTCTCTGAGATTGCCACCCTCTAAGGTTGATATTGTTACCTTTGCTCAAAAGAGAAGGATTTTGAAATAGAGAGATTTGGGGGTTTAAAAGGTTTTGTGATCTGCCAAGGATATGAGGCTAAGAAATGACACAGACAAAACAAATGTCTGGGGCTTCTGACTCCAGATTATTATTCATTATATATATTAATTTATCTCAGTTCTTATTTTATTGAATCCTTATTAGAAACATATCAAAATTAAAAAGTAGAACGTAATCATTTAGAATCATAAATTAAAAATAATTGACCAGTTAAAAAGTCTAAGAAAAAGAATAATGATAAACAAATGAGTAATCAAAGAAACACTGGGAATTAGGAGGTCATTGGAAGATATCTTCAAAGTTCTGAGGGAAATAACTGGTGTAATCAGAGGGAAGAAAATATAGGGAAGATGTCAATCAAGCCATGCAAAGATAAAAACAACTGAGAAATCCTGGTGTACCAGCTACTTGGCAATAAATCTGCTGCTTTAAACCTCAAAAAAAAAAAAAAAGACACTGAGTAATTATCACAAAGAAACAAAATATTTTTAAATGTACTGAAGAAAGAATATCAAAACTAAAATCCATACAACTCAGCAAAGATAAAATAAGTAACTCAATCAAAATATAGTAAAAATGCTTAACAGGCATTTTTTTTTCCAGAAAAAAAAAAAAACAAAACATAGAGATGATCAATAAACACATGAACAAAGCAACCATCAATTACCATCATGGGTATGTTAGTTAAAGACACAATGAAATAATGCATCACATCTGAAAAATGACTAATTTCAAAAAGAAAATGAAACAATTGCTGATCACGATGTGGAGAAACAATCATAAATTGTTGGAGAAAATGTAGATTGACTCAGTTCCTAAGTAGAAATGTTTGGAAATTACTAAAAATATTAGAAGTAGATCTACCTTATGATTCAATTATTCACCCCTAGTTTTACCAAAAATATACAATACCACCAACATAAAGTGACATATGTCCACCTTTAATCATTTCATCATTATTTACCATAGCCACGCTATGGAAACAACTTCATGCCAAAAGACAGATGTAGATTAGGAAGATGTGGTACATGTATACAATGGAATACTACTCAACTTTACAAAACATAAATTCTAACAAGTAATTTTAAAAAGTTATCTTTAAAATATGCAAAACTTGTTTCCTTGAAGATGTTAATAGACAAGTTTTTAGTTAATAGACAAGACAAGAAATCTGGGAGGATTTCTTTTTAAAAGAAAAGGAGAAAAGCAAATACAGACCATGTTAGGACTGGAAGGGTGACATAATTACAAGTATTTAGAAATTAAAAAGGTATCAAAAACTGTTGTATAGGGAAAGAAATACTTACTGAGTGATTATGTCACTCAATGATTAAGAAAGACATGAAGAATTTAGGGAAAATGTATTGAATTTGAAGACCACATCAGGCAAACAAATTTGAAGACCACATTCATGTATTGAATTTGAAGACCACATTAGGCAAAGAGTGGTATCAAATAACCTATTGTCATATAGGTCTATGTAAAGATCTATATTTAGAGACAAAAAAAGATAAAATATTCTTATTTCTGCAAGCCACTTATTCACTTAAGCAATATAATTATGTTTTCTTAATTAGTGAATAAAAGGTTATTCTCAAATATAATTTGCAAATAACTGACCTGAAACTCAGACAAGCCAATTATATATATATATATATATTATATATTTATATATATAATTATATATATATTATATATATATACCATTATATATATAAATATATATCACCATTATATATCCAGTAAGCCTAGATTAATGATGTAATGCTGGAACACAGTGGTACTGTCTCCAGAATGTATGCTCTAAACTTTCTCCCATATCCCCTCATGTAAGCGGGGCATTTGCAAATGGGATCCATCATGTTATAGATGGAAATTGATGTCCTGGATGCAGCTAATATTAGCTAGCAGGATTATTTAAAATAAGATGGTAAAAAGGCTAATAGCTTATTCTTAACATTGGCAATAATTAAAGGATAGGCCAAGGAGAAAGCAAAAAATCAGAAAAGAGACTGAAAATGAGATGGCCAAAGGAGTATAAGGCAAACAAGGAGAGTGCAGTTACAGATAAGTCATAGGGAGAGGGCATTTCAAGAAAGAAGGAGCAGTCAATAGTGTCAAACTCTGCCAAGTGTTCAGGTAGATAAGACCTGGAAATTATTTATTGGATTTAACTACAAGGCCATCATCGCTGACATTGACAAGAGCAGGTTCAGCAGAGTGGGGGAAGTAAGATCCAGATTTCAGAAGGTTGTGGCATGAAAAGGAGAAATGGAAGTGGATATGAAATTCAGACTTTTTATATATGTTTGACATGAATGGGAGGATGCATTGCTTACTGAAGGAGAACATGGAGATTTTTTTTCCCAAAGTGTGTATGTAGATGCTGACTAGAAGTGAATACATTGCTGGAAATCTAATATATAGAAGCAAATGGGGTGTTTTATTTGTCAAATACTTTTATTTTTCTCATTTCTCTGATATTTTTATAAAGAACATCTTCAATTCTCATCACCACTCTGTGAGATAGGACTATTTCTAGTGTTCACTTTGTAGTTATAATAGGAACATGAAGAGGTAAGGTCAAATGCTGTGGTCACTCATTCAATTAAGGAGGGCTTACAGTTCAATTCCAGGCTGCATCTGGTTCCATTAGAACAATTATATATGAATAAATAACCTGTGAACAAAGAAAAATCTTTGAGAAGATGAAGAGATTCTGTACAAAAGTTGAGAAGTGAGTATTGGATAGAATGAAGGACATTTTTTTTCTCTGTAATAGAAAGAAGAAAATTCATGCAGAAATCCTGTATATTTGAAGCTAGGTCAACTTGAAGTTCAAGGAGTTTCCATGAAAAGATTTTTTATTTATTGTGAGGTTGTCATATATAGACATCTGTGAGAGATGGCTAAGCTGATGGGGTTAGAAATTTCAAATACAAGGAGATAGTTTAATGTAAGTGTCATAAAGAAAATGTCATAAAGAAACTGAGCTTATTCAGATTTTAAGATTTCACTATGATTATGAGAACCGTTTTGTATTGATAATATCAAATTAGTGACAATATCTCATGTGATGGTTTGTTTTTACCTTAACAGGGCTACAAGCTCAAAGCAGTAGTTCCCAATGAGGGCTTAATTTATCTATCTAAAAACAGGGGAGAGGCTCGCAGAAAAACATGTTGGTGCTATTGACAAAAGAGAAATTTGAAATGAAGAGACTTGGAATCTCAAGCTATATGGGAACAGCATCCAAAAGAGAATATAGAGACATAAGTACACCCAGGGCAATGGTTCCTAGCCTTCCTACTTAGAATTGGGTTGCTTTTATAAAATACCCAAATCTGAATCCAAAAGTTTCTTGGCACAATTAGCTTTGATGCAACAAAAGGCATTCATGTATTTTTAGAACTTCCATGGTGATTTTAATGTGCTGTCAGTCACAACTTTGGGAGAAGTAATTAGATAGAAGGGTACAGTAAGAGCCCGATTTAGGAGCTGGAGGCATGGGAGTTTGGACAGAGCAAAGTCACTGAGTTCTTTGTTTCAGAGATTAAGACTTCTTGTCATGAGGACAAGGTCCAAATAGCAGTAGAATAGTGACACTTGCCAGTATTGGATACTTACTCTTTCTGGCCTAGAAATCACATTGTATGATGATAGGATTTCAAATGGAAAGTTAAAGGGTGAACTATCAGCCAAAGTCTTTAGCTGAAAAGGATTAACCTAGATCTTTGCAATGATCAAGAAGAAATAGTATAGAGTGACTTAGTCAGATGGCATGTGCCTCAAAGTAGGAGGTTTTATTTTACTTTGCAGCTTCTGTGTGGAAAGTAAGGGTCAGAATAAACTTGTTAGAGATAGAAGGACTCTGAAAATATACCTGGAGATGTTTTGCAGTCATGTGAAACAACAGCTGCCACTGAAGAAGCTGAATCATAAGAAGATCAGGTTGTAATAAAGATCAGGTGGAAAGAATAGGATAAAAAAAAATGTTGAGGATGTAACCTACCTTTCTAACAAAGATGGAGAATTAATAAGAAAAAGAAATGAAAACTGAAGGAACTTAAATTCAAATGAAGGAATTCAAGGGATGTGAATGTCATAGAAAGGTAAATAATTGCACAGATTTAAATACCTAGTTTGAAGCATTCACAAAGATATTGTTACAAGGCAACCCCAAAGGAAAATGGCACGGGCTGGATGTAAGTCTTCACCTGTGCACTGCAAGAAACTCAAAACTAGACCTAAGAATAGGCAGAAATTGAAACATTAATAAAAGTTTTATTTTTTTATGATGGAAATGGAGAGGAAAGAAAAAAATACACACGTGGAGTCACACGAACATACATACACACACAGATTGATCAATATGTCCTCACACAGATTGATGACTATGTCTTCCTAGTAATGATGTCTGAACTGGAACCCTGGATGCACACTGAAGACAAGCAGTCTCTAGGCTCACATGTATTCCCTTTTATATGAAACATGGTTGCTTAACTTCACGATTTCCAGCAACCCCCCCTTCAAGAAGTCAAGTCAAAGTAGATTCATGGCATGATGGAAGTTGTACTCTTTGGCACCTAGAATCTCTTTGGCACGGAGGTGAAGGCAGAGATCATAAAACATCAGAGGGAAGAGTTAAGAACACTCAACAATATCACAAATAAAACATGAATGTGCTTTACCATTTAAGTATTGTAACGTAAAGAATTTCAATTTGTATAATTGTTTTTTTTCACCTGATTCTCTTACATTGTCCATAGAAATAATAATAATACTATCCATAATTCTTTTTTATTTCTTTAATATTTTGACTCCATTTTCCTTTAGGTCTTTTTTTTTTTTTTTACTACTAAATTATTTTTTTTTTGTTTGAGATTCTTTGCAATGTTTAAGGAAAAATTTCCTACCCAAAATTTTTGCAGAAGTGAATGCAATTTTATCAAATGAATTTTGGCAAATTTCAAGGCGTTTATATATTTTCACCATTGAATAATTGATATGTGCACTTATTAATATAAACAGCTACTAATGTAACTATTATATGCATTTTTTGCACCCAGTACATTTCTTCTTTAAGGCAGAGCCAGAAGTGCAAGATGGAAATTCGTTAGGAATATAACCAAGAGGCATGGTAATGAAAAATGATATGGAGTATGTAAAAATGGTTTAAAGCTGAAAATACAAAATGTTACATATGCATATATGTGTATGTGTTTGTGCTTAATCTAGCTTATTTGGTTCCTCATATTGCTCTTCCCCTCCTCCCATTTTAGCGATCTTTTATTTGGAATGGTTCAATTTGCCTCTTGATTTCATCCCTCCTGTTTAATTTTTCTTATTCATTCTTGTATTCCTCTGTTCTATCCTGGTTTTATTGTACTTATTTCGGTTAGTAATATTTCAATCAAAAGGTATGGAAGATAAAAAGTACACAGAGTAATATATATCTTTGATATTCAAGATATGTTGCTGATGGAAATTTTCAAGTATTTGGTCAACAATACTCCATAAATTTATCCTGCCCTCCTATGCAATGGACATGAAAATAAATGCACAATTTATTGTCTTATATGTGCTAATGACAAATCTATCAAATAGAATGTCTGGAGAGAGTGATCATGTTTTTATTCATCCATTTATTCATTAAGCTGATCTTTATCGAACACTTTCTGTGTGACAATCACTATGTTTGCAGCTAGAGACCTAGTCCTTATTACCTATATACTATAGATACAGCATGGAAAATAGACAGTAGACAAATATCACAGACTTAAACATTTAATTTTAACTTATGATAGATGCTACAATGGAAAGGGCAAGTTTCTATGAGAGATTATTGCGTAGACATAATTTATATTGGGTAATCAACATAGGCCTTATTAAAAAGTATGTTCTTAATTACAGGCCATGGCTTTAAATTTGAAGCAAGTAATTCTTTGTGAAATACTAATCTCTGCCTGGCAACTATCATTACTGTTATCTTTCAGGTCAGTTAATAAGACAGTTTTTTTTTTTTTTTCTGGTGGTTCTTGAACTTTTCATGTCATTAGTGAGTTTGATCAACTCAGTTTTTGTAGCAGATGTGAATAAGGAAACATTTCTAATTTGGAATTCTGAACTTGAAATAGAAAAATACATCTATTTAAGTTAAACTTTTGAGTCAAGATCAATATTTTTACCCCTAAGAATTGACAACTGACAATATCTTTCCGTTTATTTTTGTACTTACCTTTTCTGTTAAAAGATGTATAAAAAATTGAACAGAAACATGAGGTTCTGTGTATTTACACTTACTTTACATAATTTCACCTTAAAAACAATTCTGCAAAGTAAGCAACTCCACCATTTTATGAATGAGGAAATGAGGCCATTTTAGCAACATTCTAAAGATCAACAATAAAGCTAATTTAGTTATTTAAATATATAGTCTCTGTTCTTTCTGTATTGTGTGATTGCTACATACTTCAATTTTTACTTCTGTGACTTCTAGAAATGAACACTGTGAATCTTAATGTGGCCCCACTCCCCAATTTGCATGATAACTTTACAGTGTATACAATGAATATGCTTATAACTTCACAAACAAGAATGTGATCTTATTGGGAAACTGGATCATTATTAATGTAATGAGACAAGGTGAAGTCATGTTGGAGTAGGATGAACACACAATCCAATATGACTATTGTTCTTATATAAAGACAACATGAAGACATGGGCACCAGAGCCATGCTCCATGAGACAACAGAGTAGAAACTGAACTGCGATAGCTCCATGCTAAGAATGCTGAGCTTGTCAGAAAATCCTTGGAAACTAGAAGAACCCAGGAAAGATGTTGTGACAAAGGTTGTGAGAGCAGGGCCCTTATCATTCAGTATAGGAGTTTGTTTGTTTGAGCAAAGATAGCTAGAATGGGAAAACTAAGTAGCATAGTATAGATCCTTTGAATATAGCTGAAATGATGGAGATGCACATTCAAGTTAAATGCTGCTTCTCCAGCTTCCTTCTCACCTCCCATTTGAAATGGCTATCACTGCCTGAGCTTTGCCAGCTATTATGCTATAGCAGATATCATCAATGTTACCCTTACTAGGACTGGCAAACATAATGAGCACCTTCTTTTTGATGGAGGTAAAATTCTTATGCCTTGTATGTCAAAATGATCCTGGATTTTTACATAAATTTAGTTTTTGTAAATAGTGTATTATTTTTCCTGGACTAATGTATTAGCCTCTCTGTTCAAATGTTATTTCTTCAGAGTCATTATTCCTGATCATCTGTCTTATTCTCAGATCCTGTTCTCAGGATCAGATTCTCAGATCCTCCCATTATGTTTTATTTGACATTATATTTTCTTCCCTTTGCTCCTCTTTCTTTACAAACATTCCTTCCTTCCTTGATTTCTTCTTTATTTGCCCTATTTTCTTTCTCTTTTTCTATTTCTTTAACCGTATTATCTGTAACAGAATTCCTAGCATCTTGAGGAACATCTAGATTTATAATAATGTTCTCAAAAATATATATTATAACAAAAAATGCAAATGTGTCCATAATTGGAGGAAGGTATCAAAACATTAATGTTTTCTATAAATTGTAAACTACCAGCAATATTTTTATAGGGATTTGCATCAATAAGGGCATAAAAATACAAAGAATCAAAGAGTTCATTGTTTATGCCAAACATGAGCTACTTTTAAATAGTATAATCTTTGTTGTTACAAAGCCATGAAAGCCATGCGGATTTCATAAAAACTTGATAAGTCAATGGTAATTAATAAAGTAATGTTATTTTCACTGAAAAAAATAGAAAAAAATTGAATAGGTACATTTAAGCAAAATGAGGTGTATGTGAAATGGTGTATGTGAAATAATGTGCTATATTTATTTCAATATGATTCTTACCTTGTATTTACATTATGTTAAAACTATTATTCTGAGGTTTCAAAAGATTATCAAAGAATCTATGGCACAAAGCAGGTTAAAACCTCTGATGTGACCTCTGATGGTGGTGATGGGAATTCTCAACAATTTATAGCTTTGACTTCAGTTAACAAGACTAAAGTCAAGCATTGCAAAGTGTTTTGATAATTTTAGATGAAAGATGTAAAACAAATGGATAATATGCTATTATTGTCAGTTTGAAGGGTGTGCTTTTGGAAATTACAGCATTTTTCCCCAAGTAGTCTTGACTGAGATGGAGGTCCTCTCTGTCCTCTTTTGTCAAGTTAGGCTTGATAGATATTTCCAACTGTTCATTAAATAATATCTAAATCATAAAGCAATAACCATCATATGACTCTCACATAACTATCTGTTTCTAGAAGAATTATAGCACCAACGGCTTTTAATGGCCATTTACAATGCCAGAATACTCTTAGGTGATTTCCAGTGGAATCAGTCCAAATTGGTTACCCAGTGAAATTGATCTTTAGTTAAAGGTCAAATTCAATTTTACCTTCAAAAATGAGAAGACTTGGATGTAAAAGTTGCCTCTTAATAATAATCTTTAGCATAAAATTCACTCTATATTCATATTTTATATATCTTTAGATTGCAGAAGAGGAATAATACCATTCTTTTCTGACCCCCAAGTCTCAAAAGAATTGGCAGATTGACATGGGGATTATCACATGAAAATTCAAATAATCATTTTCATTCTATAAAAAGCTCTTTGGAGAAAATATCTGTAAAGCAAATAAGACTAACTTCCACAAATGTCTAAGTTATTCATATTCTCAAACATAATTGTTGAGTAGACAGAAACACCTTCATTGGTGGCTTAATACAAAAATTGTTTTACAGAGAAATAGAGATGACCTTCTGGTTTTCCCCTGCAAGTAAATTTGTTTTCCAAATAGGAAGATAACATGACTAAGGTGAGCACATGAACTCATGTTTTTCAGACTCAGCTGTTAAATGAATTATTGCCATGGAATGATAGAGTAGAAGAGATTCCACATGGGAAAAAATATAGATGAGTAAATATCTACTTATCATTCCATTCTTACTTTGTCCAGTGCCGACACCCTAATCTTCACACAAACCTCCTTATAACCTATTTTCTCCAAGGTTTTCCAGTGTTTTAATTGGCAACTTTGCCTGTATTATCTCTCTTTCACATATCCCATCTTACAGGAGTTCTGCTTGCTTCAAAGCAGAGCCCATTATAAAAACTGGACTGTGAATAATCCCCTCAAATGAAAATTAGGTCTTACAACTCCACACAAATACTTGCAATGACTCATTGCCCTGTGTTTGAGTGTAGGCACAAGTCCTTACAAAGGTTTACAAGACTCTCTATCATTTATAACCTGTTAATCCTCTGGGCCTCTCTAATATCTTGTCTACCACTTATCTTTTCCAACCCCAGAAGCCTTCTTGTGATTCTAGGAGCTCCCGGGCACATCCTGACCCTCTGGCAGTTGCTCCAGGTCTTCTTTCTGACTAGAGAAATTCTTCGAATATGTACTTCACTGATTCTTCTCTTCCCTCAAAGAGAATATGTACTTCACTGATTCTTCTCTTCCCTCAAAGAGAATTTCACCTACTCAAAGAAGCACATCTGATCTTTTATTACTTGAATTTACCTCTTTCACCCAACCTTATTTTTTTAAATTCTCCCATAGCATTTAATAATATATGACAAATGATATACTCTATCTGTATGTTCACTATTCCCAACCTGTATATTATTATGTTTTTAATTCTATAAGAGCGGGTATCTTTGTTTTGTTCACTGGGTACTATCTTAAGTGCCCAGCACAATGCCTAGACAATATAAAGCATTCAAAATATATGTTAAATGAATAAATCAATTAGAAAACTTTGTTGACTTTACATTCAAAAGATGTCTTAAATCTATTTCCTACCATTTTGTCGACAATTCAATTGCCATTAATTTGCTTTAATCCATCATTATCAATTAGCTAGGTTATTATTTACTCTTTAAGTATTCTTTATATGCTTACTTGTCTTCTTTTAGTTTATTCAAATACACACACAGACAAGCAAATGCAACAACAGCAAAAAAAATATTGTATCACAACTCCAAACCCTCCAGTGTCTTCTTTCTATACTTAGTAAAATCCACAGTCTTTGGTGGCCTTTATGTTCTAGAATATCCATCTTTCTCTCCTCTGCTTCTGCCTGACTTATTCTTAATCAAATACACTGTCTTCATTGAATACACCATCCTTGAATACAGTGTTTTTGACTTGGGTCATTTTCATTTGTTCTTTTTTTACTGTCTGCCATGTTCCTTGACCAGAAATCCTCACAACAGACTCCCTTGCATTAGATTCTCCCTTGATGCTTTTCTAAATTTCTCAGAGGAACTTTCCCTGATTACTCTACTTTACACTGAAAAGTCTTCTATCATTGCTATCCTTCCCCCACTTTACTTTCTTTATAATACTTATTGTTATGCCTCATGTACTTTGGCACATTTATTTTGTTCATTGTCATAACCAACAAGAATGTAAACTTTGCAAGGGCAATGATTTTCTTCTACTTTGTTCACTGACACATGGTAGACATTCAATTAATAATTATGGAGGGAAAGATGAAGTATTACTCTTGGCATCTGAAAATTCTCAAAGGAAATACATGTGTATTAGTTATTGTCCCAGTAAGAAACAAATGGTACTTTCAAACTAATTTGAGCAGAGTTTAATAAAAGGATGATTTACAAAGGTGCAGTCAGAGAATACAGAGGCCACATAGGAGAGCTTTATCCCTGGGCTAGAATCACTGCCCATCTTTCTCTCTGCCCAAATGGAAGCTGCAAAATAGTAGAGTCCTTTGACTTCATTTTACAAGCATCAAACAATGGAGGGGAAAAGACAGAGTAAACTTAAATAGTGGCATGGATTGTATTTAGAATAATAGAGTTGATGAGTTTTGATGGCATAAATGGATCTACAATATCCAAACTACTCTCCACTTTCTTCAGTTTTTAGAGATGTACACATGAATTGCCATAATTTCTCAATTTAGGCTTATGCCTAGTTCATCATTTAAGATCAATGTTAGGCACCATCCAGTATAAAACTTCCTAGATTCTGGGGTACATGGATTATTGAGGTGTCACTACTGGGTGGATTCCTGTTAGATTATTATGGTGCAAATTTGATGACTTTCTGAGTATTTTGAAAGACATTTACAAATAAATAATGTCAACTATTTGAAGTACTTGGAAGGAAATATTTAAACAAACGTGCTACAGCATAATGTTGTATCCCTTTCAATAATGTAGGAATGGAATCTCTGAAGAAGTAATTTTGATATTAAAAATCAGATGGTAAATAGGAAGCAAATGAAGGAAGCGTCAGTGCCATGGGTCCCATACTATTCAGGGGAACAAAATTAGTGGTGAACTCTGAACATAATAAGAGAAGGATATGGACAGAAAAGGGCATGAGGCAGGACTAACCAGATGATTTGAGATTTTGTAGGTTCTAAAGATATTGCTTTGTCTTTTCATAGTGTAGTGAGATACAAAGGGTTAGCAGCCAAGACTTACAAAAGAATCATGTAACTCAATAAAAAGAAAACAAAGAACCTAATCCAAAAAATGGACCCAAGAGTTGGAAAAAAAAACACCCACAAAACAGTCCTCCAAAGAAGACTTACAGATGGTCAACAGGTACATGAAAAAGTATTTATCATTACTTATGATTAAGGAAATGCAAATCAAAATCATTATGTGATAGTCTGTTACTCCTGAGAGAATGGTCCATATCAAAAAAATCAGAAACAAGCATTAGAGAAGGTTGGAGAAAAGGGAATCTTCATATACTATTGATGGAAATGTAGACTAGACCTGTCTAGAAAACAATATGGAGGTTGCACAGAATTTCAAAAATAGATCTAGCATACTATTGAGCAATTCCACTCCTAGGAATCTATGTGGAGAATACAAAATGACTAATTTGAAAGGATATGTGCACTCTTGTTTTCAATGTACCACTATTTATAACATCTAGGTTACAGAAATATCATAATTCCTTATCAACAGAACAGCAGATTAAGAAGACATAGAGTATATACACAATGGACTCTTGCTCAGTTGTAGAAACAGATGAACTCTTTCCAAGTCTGAGAACATGGATGCAACCAGAGGGGATTATACTAAGTTAAAAAAGTGAGACGAAGGCAGGGCATGGAGGCACATGCCTGTAAGCAGCAGCCTAAGAAGCCGCAGCCAGGGCCAGGGATTGCAGTTTGAGTCTCACCAGGGGCATGTAGCAAGACCTAGTTCCAAAAAACAATAGCTGTGTGTGGCGGTGCATGCCTGCAATCCCAGCTACCTGGGAAGCTGAGGCTGGGGATTGCTTGAATCTGTGGTACCCCAGGCAACATGAGCCTGCAGTTCCACAAGCAAAAATAGTGAGACCTAGTCTCAAAAAAAAAAAAAAATGAGATGGAAGCAGATGATTTCACTCATATGTGGAATATAGAGTAACAAAGCAAAATTATGGACAAAACTAAACCAAAACAAACCACAGAAACATGACTGCAGAATTGAGAAGTAGAGGGAAAATCTGACTGTGGGAACAAAAGATGGAGGGACCCAGTGAGTTAGGATAAAGGAGTAAGGGTCCTGAAATAGTGGGGATGGGGTGGTGACATATATGTGAGGAGTTGTGAGCTGATTCCACTGAATCATATCCAATGTTGTGAACTTTTATTACCTTAATAAAGAAAAATAATATTAAATTTGAAAAATTAATTAACCAAAAGTTTTCTAGGAGACGTCACTGGACAATTCTGAAGCTAGAAAAGGCATGATCTGATGGATATTCAAAGACTATTCCCTTACCAATCTATGAAGAATATTGCTACAATTCAAAAGTTATTAAAATATTACTCTAATATGTCTTTCTATCACTACTTTTCATATTTATATGTCACTTATTTAACTGTCTATTGAATAATTTGCTGCAGGAACTTATTTTAAATGATTTTTGTCTTTAAAATTTGTGGCTTGGCATGGTGGCACATGCCTGTAAATGGCAGTCTAGGAAGCCGCGACAGGAAACGGGAATTGCGGTTCAAGTCCTGCTTGTGCAACGTAGCGAAACCTAGTTCCAAAAAAATAGCTGGGTGTGGTGGCGCACACCTGTAATCCCAGCTAACTGGGAGCTGATGTTGGGGATCGCTTGAGACTGTGCTTCCCTAGGCAATGTGAGCCTGCGGTTCCACGGGCAAAAATAGCAAGACCTAGTCTCCAAAAAAAAAAAAAAAAAAAGTGTTTTGATTTAATTAATTAACATCAACCATCTCTGCATTTTAGCTCTTCTTTTAATTCTTCTAATTGTTTTGATATCATAAACTCTACCTTGTTTTTTGTATCAATTACTTTTCTACCATTTAAATTTAACAGGCATAGCCAAAAAGAGCATAAACTTATGAGACAAAGCATAGATTCTAACTCTTACTCTGTCACTCCCTACCTGTATAGTATTAAACAATTTAATTAAAATCTGTGCTTTATTTTCCTTATCATTTAAGTAGAAATAATAGCATGGAGTTCATAGAGTTATTGGGAAGCTTATATTGGTCAATATAGATCAAGCACACAGCAATTACTTTTAGTGTGGTTTTATTTTACAATAGCTATTAAGACATTTTGACACAAGTAGATTTTGACATATGACTTGCCTAAAACAAGTCCACTTGTGAAAATAGCTTTATTTAGAAAAAAACTCACTTTGTAAATGTAAACCACTTACTAACGTCTAAATGGAATATTAGAGTGGGGTGAGATCTTAATTCAAATTTGCATTTTTTTATGGGACACTACGGAAAACACAGTGAGGGAAAGAATCTGCACCTATAAGTCATGGTACTTCCAGAATTTATGTCTATCAAACAAGTAGTCCTGAGGCAGAGATCTCTGCCCCATTGCCTCAGAAAGAAATCAACCCTACAACATTTTGTTTTGAACTTTGGACCCCCAGAGCTGGAACAAAATAGATTGTTGTTATTTTAAGGCATGCAGTTTTGTGGTCATTTCTTATGTAAACTTTAGGAAAGGAAAACTGTTTAAAGGGACTTAAATCCTTCAAACTAAGACAAAATACTTAGCTTCCTGTTATTTCTCTCCTTTCCAATGTTCTTTCACATTGCTGAAAACATCTGGAACTATAAAGCAGTTTTATTATAACTTTATGGTGCCTCAGCATTTTCACCAATAATTATTTAACAGTTGTCCTAAGATTCACCATTAATGTATTAGTACTTTTCCAAGTTGCCATCAAATTCACAGATGTCCTATACCGTAGTGTTTCTTGTAACCTGGATTTTCTTTCCTTGAATATATTTTTAGTTTCCTAAGAATATTCCTCAAGAATATTCCTCAAGAATGATTCCTCAAGAAAATCGTGCATGGAAAATATTCCATTGAGGCATAGGCAAGAATGCCTAGATCTCAGCTTACGTTGGAATCCTGTTTTGACTGGGGTCTGGCAGTAAGACTCAGAGTTGCGTTCATTCAAATCTCCATTGCCTCTGATCCTGGTAGGATTCTCACTGCTTTTCATATAATCTATGTTCATCTCTTTTTGAATTTAGATTTTTTATTACTCTTTCTAGAACAAGGTAAATTCTTTTCAGCTTGAAATTTCTTATTGGCTCTAAAAACAATTTTTTTTTTCCTTAAGTAGGGCTGATTGAACACCAGGCAAGGTGTGAGCACAACTACTTCTCGGAGTAAGGCAGTTCCTACTCACATCTATCTTCCTTTATTTTGGGTCAGAACAGTTACTTCAGATTTCTTTTCCTGTGAAAAGAAAGTTATGGGGAGTCAGATACTTCCACAACTTTAAAAAAAAATATTTTCTGCTTGAGATTTGTCCATGTCCAGATCTTTAGTCCATAGACTGTCCACTAATATTCCCCGTAAGTAGTTTCATATTCTTCCAGGTAAATACATTTTGTCTTGTAATTTTCCCCTAAAAATGGTGTTGCTAATGGCTTCTCTCCTAAATTTCCCAGGCTATGTTATGAATATATTCTTATGCTTCTCCATTTACTCTAATGCAATTTGGAATTAAAGAAAGTAAGAAACTTAAAAGGTTAAGTTTTTCATTTTAACTTAAAAAGAGAGTTAAGAAAATTTTGAAAAGTTAAAGAATATTCTTAAGATCAGCAAACTTGAATGAAAAGGTGGATTTCTGTGAAAGTTTAATGACAAATTTAAGATAGCTGCAATGACTGAGGAGGAAACAGACAGAATACACTGCTGTGTTGGCCTAAAACTGGGAGGGAGATGTGTGTTCAAGATAAGGATGGTGGCAGTTATCAGGCAATAAATGGTAGTGGGGATCATAAAAGGGGAAGTAAAAGTTGGGCAAGTATGTATTCAAAGATAATGATTTGAGAATTTAAAAGCAAAAATGATTTTACTATTTTGTACATAGTTGAGATTCACAACGTATAAGGCAAGATGCAACAAATAAAAAATAATGTTTCTAAATTTTTCTGCTAGAAAGCTTTAAAGTAGAAAAGATGGGGAAAATGGAGCCCTAGCCATTGGGTTTACAAGGTTTCATAGTGTAAGACTTGCCTTAATCTATCAGTTTTCAAATAAAACAGCATGTAATACCTAGTATAAATTATATGTGTGAAATGTAATTTATATGCTCTAAGGCTATATGATCACTGTCATTAATGTCATCATTACTTAAGACAGGATAGCATATGTAGCTCTCAAAATTTACATTTCAAATACAATAGGTGAACATTGACAGTTATGGTGGGATCATATTTGTTCATCTAATGACTCTCTTGTATATTAATTTTCAATCCTGTTATCTGTTTATTTATTTACTTAAAGATTATGTCTGTGTACCCATTATTCAGTTCTTTAAAAGAGGGAAGATATCTTCTCATTATAATGTTTATGATTTCTAGAAGCTCTAGTTACAGAGACTAAGACTATTAAAGGAAATGCAGTCACCTTTCATTTCTTTCCAATTATTTATATGTTTTTGAAGAAAGGTGACACATATCACCATCCTTTAAAAAGTGTATTTGCTAGTTTTCAGATCAAATTGATCAAACTATGCAGGGAGTTCCTGGGATTGTTCATTGGCAGAGCAATGCAGCAATACCACCATGCCACTCATATTTAAAGTGAGTTCATGACCTACATTCGCTGAAAATCATTTATTCATTTATTCATTCAACATAGGTTTTTAAGCCCTGGACCCATGAGAGACTTGTTATTGGCATAGGTATTCCAGAAGGAGACTAGCACAGTCAAAAGTCCGTTTCTCTTAGAGTTCCCATTTCAGCAGAATTTCATAGACTATAAATAATCAAGCAAATGAAAGATGCCAACAGAGACAATGATAAAGGTCACAATGAAACTGACAGTGTGAAGTTACCCTATCTGATAGGATTTGATGATACTCTAAATGATTCAGTTTTCCAGCTGGTGTTTCATTTGTTGGTTTCTTTTCCTATTTTACTTTTGAGTCATCCCAGGATCAGAACATACCAGTAAACATCAAGGAAGGACTCTGAAAAGAAAAGACTCACTGAGTTAAAATTGAGGTGTTCACAAGCATTGATTCCAGCTGCTCGGGAGGAGGAGCCTGGTGAGAATGATTCAATACAAAGTATATGTGAGAGTACCTTGAGGATTAAATAAAGGTTATGAGTATGACAAAGAAATATCAGACTTAAATTCCAGAAATAGAGAAGATGAAGAAAAGCAGAGCTAGTGGTCATTAACTAAGGCTTTTTCAGCTCAACTTATCTTTAAAAAAAGTAAAATGAATATATATATATATATAATTTAATCTTTATATAACTTTAATTTATTCTTCCAATTATTGTGGTTTTCATAAAAAAGACTTTGATTTGTTAAATTATATTAAAGATTGTCTATATTATTTAATTTCTCTTGAGAACATTCATTTAGATTTAGACTTTCTGAATTACCTATTGCTTTAATCAAACCACCAGTAATTGCTTACATTGACAAAGAGCTACTACAGAATTAAAACAAGTGATACTGTGAGAAGGTCAGGTGTGGAATCAATTTCAGCAGTCAAGGAACAGTATCAGGGAGAGAAGGGTAATAGCAGTAAAAAAGGTAGTAAAGTCTAGGCTTACTCGAATATTTTTCTCTGCATACACATAAGTATTCCTCTGGAGGCCACCATATTGTTTTTACCCATCTATCTCTTATACCTTGACATAGATTAATTCAGTGCTAAAATAATCACAAATAGATTGGGTGACTATTGAATCTATGGCATATGGGATCTAGTCAGTCCGTTAAGAGTAAAATATCCTTCTTGTGTCTCACTAACTCTTCTTATAACTGCATCCTGTCTTAAAACTTAATATGTTATGCACACCCCATTTAGGATTGAACTCCTAAATAAAAACTCAGCATTTGCTCTTTTGCTCATCTTATTGGCATTACTGTAAAACATAGTTCATTCTCATTCCACAGAAGCAGCAAAATTTTTATCCTCATCTTATTATATTGATTTGATAGATATAAAATGCAGGTAAATCTTGATATTCATGCTGGTTTTTTTTTCCACTGCAATGGAATGGTATTGACTGTGCAAAGAACGGGTATCTGTATGCCTTTTACAGTGGTTCCTTCTCTTGCAAAACACTTTTCTTTTCAGTATCCAGATATCCTAAATGACAAGCTACCTAAAAATGGATTTTCCATCCCTGTTTAAGTTTATTGATAAGATGTGCTAAAATGCAGGGTGTACCATCCCCCTGTCGAACTAGTTGAGCTACAGGAAAATCATCCAGAAGCACAGTAAAGTCATGGTATTCACAAATGATGATGAGCAATTCCATGCTTTAAGATGAGATATTTTCCAAAGGCATCCCTGTAATACGTATTTTAAGAACCTGGAAAATATTTCTATTGTCCTACTTTGGCCAATATCTATTAATTCTTCTAATGATGGATGGGAAGGTGTTGGGGAACAAGTGGAGGGTGATGTCTCCTAGTCCCATATCCCCCAGATAAAATTCTCTCTTGTTCATTCCATTCATTCACACTTAATGCTTAAAATGTCACAGCTAAAAAGAAGTTGAAAACTATTATTCTTGTTTCTTTGCTCAGTGTTACAAAATTCCAGGTATTCACAATATTTCTGGGTGCAAAGCATCTAAGTAAAGCAGCTCATAAAATGTTGCTTTAAAATTCCTCAGTACATAGACAACATATGAGAACCCCTCAACCATCCAGAGCCACAAGTGAATCTAAAGTGGTACCTGGTGCTAAGGGTGTCTCTAGTATACTAGACAAGCACAATAATTAGAGTCTTGGCTTTTAAACATGACACAGGTAAAATAAAAGTGAGACTTGAACCTGTTCAAAATGGGAGCTGGAATAGAAACCCTGCATATACCCGCAACCCCAAAAGCCTTCACATTCAGGAAAAGAGTAGACAAGAGAAAAAATATCTACTGTAAAATATCTTATTGTAGTAATATTGTCTTCTCCCCTTTGCTATAGTGAAAAGTAAAAAAAAAAATCTTCAGTGAATATGTGTATATATAAAAATGCCTAAATCCATTACCAAGTTTTAGTTCTTTTTTTCCCAAATTCTAAAGAATAAAATACAATCCAAGTTGAGAACATAGTATTATTGTAATGTTGATTTGATATTTTCCCCAGAACCCTAGCAATCCAAACACAAATAATTTCTGCAGGAACTTCCCAAGCTTACCGAATTCTCAAAAATAAAGATGGCAGGAAATGGCCAGACTTTTTTTTAAGTGTACATGCAAGAACTCTCAGAACAACAAAAGATACTATAAGTGTGATTGGTAATTTTTTTGTAAGAACCAATGTTTTCTATAAATAAATTTAATTTAAAATTTAAGTTCCAGTGGATGTGCTAACTAATAGATTTGATTTAGCTAAGAACTAATGAGCCAGAAAATAGACCTGAAAAATTACCCAGAATGAAACACAGAGATACTGAGATTAAGAGATGAGTGAAAATGGACAGATAATGGTTACCAAAAGGATAATTAGAGTTCCAGATGAAATTAATACAGGGATAGAGTTGCCAGATTTGATGTCATATGGGATAGAATCTCCCCAAAATGATGACTTCAAAACTCAGGTTAGGAAATATAGTAAATCTAAATCAGGATAAATTAAAAATAAAAGAAAGAGAGAAGGAAAATCCACACCTACTTGCTATCTAGGGAAGATTTTGACTGTACCTTAAATATAGCAAGAGGAAAAAAGATTTCTTCAAAGGAATGAAAATTTTAAGAATAGAAATGGTCTCTAAAAATTAGTACAGTACATTTCTAGTAATAAGCTTATTATGTTGAGAAAAAAATTACAACTTTAGAAACCAAACTAAATATTTAGAAACCCAAACAAAATAATATTCTAACAAAATTTTCAAATTTCAAAAATTTGATAACCAGTGATGACTTACTAACAGATCCTCACCAAAGGTGTTTCTTAAAAGACTGTATCAAGGGGAAATAATTCTGAAAAGAAAGACTTTTTATTTTAATTTATATTGTTTTTGAAGTGTCTTTATTTTACATCCTTGTGTATGAATTCCCCCATTTTGGTGCATATAACATCAACACTTTCTCATGGGAAAAAAAGTCCTAAAGCAATGAGCAGATCTAAAAATTAGGCAAATGATAAAGACATGCATTGAGTTTTAAAAGTGTTCCCGAAAATGCCATTTAGGGTGCTAAAATGGAAAAGAGTGTGAAAAGGTGTTCAATATAGTCACAAAAGCCTATCTAAATTCAAATGAACCATAGCTCAAATAGAACCTAATTACCATTCATTAATTAATTTATGGGAAGAACATGGCTTATTGCATTTAAGAACTTGAGATTTTCAATCAGAATTGTGTCAAGTTCCAGTTTTTCCCCATACCACCCATGTAATCTTATGATTGTATACCATTGGAAATTGTATTTCTATCTCACTGGAATTTTGTGAAAATCAAATAATATATGCAAATTGAGTTCCTACAAAATAGCAAATATGCAATAAATGTAAACTATCTTTATCATTATTGTCATCATCATAAACTTCATTTTCATCATCATCATCAACAACAGCATCATCATCACTATTATCATTAACTGAATAGTCACTGGGAATATGTTTCTGTGGGAAATAATTTTCTGTTTCTCTTAAGGGCATGGAAAATTAAACCTTTCCTTGTATCCCCTATCTTTTTCATTTTTTTCTTTACATTTCTCTATTATAGCACTTATCATAGTCTATTGTAATTGTGTTTTCATGTGTATAGTGTCACCAGATTGATTTCTCTTGGACACTATTTAATTCATCATTGCATCCCATTAGAGTTCCTTGAACACAGTGGAGAGGAAGGGACATTATAACACAGAAAGGAATCTGCACTTAGATATACTATATGGAAAACTGCAACATGTGTTATATACATGATATATAACTTATATAGACTCCATTATTATAATAACAGTATTATTCTTATTTCCAAATACAAAGATAATAGGTCCTAATCTGGTTAAAATAAGATATATCAGATTGCAGAGGTAGGATAGGAATTCTGTTCTCTTTGGATCTATGCATGTTCCCTATACGTTGGCATTTGTAAAACTTCAGAATAGCTTTTTCAGATTCTGAAGGCAAGTTTTCCTAAGTCCATCTGATCTCTTATTTTTGCTTGTGTTCAGTGATCTTGAAAGTAAATATAAGCATATTTTTGATGATTGTCATACAGCATAGTTTGATATGTTTGAAAGGTTTGCATTTGAGTTTGTTTTCAGTAATACTGGTATAAAGCGAACAGTTAAAGTGACAGTCTTTAGCTTTCACCACAGTCTTTCAGAAATGGGCACCTGTAACCAGGAGGGTGCAGACACTCTAACTGAGAAATGTTCCTTAGATAAGCAAATATAAAGTTCTCCTCGATCTTACTGTGACAGAATTGGGGTTTTTCCTTTACCCAGCCTCTTCCTGGTTATCAGTTATGACCATAGGTAGCACTCAAGGTTTTTCAAGCCCTATGTTCCACGATCTTGAGAAGGCAGAGGCTGAAATGGAACTGGAAAAGGACCTGGCAGATTGAATGGTACATAAAGACAAGAGCGTGGTCAACAATCCAGTGAAGGAAAGGGCCTGTGCAAGCCTGAGTGCTAGCAACTTCTGTTATTTCAGTCTTTAGGAACAAACATCAATCTCTGTTCTAGTTCTACTATATTTTAACTGTCACTGAATAATATTTTAAAAACCACAGAGGTTGATCTCTCCTATTCTTTTCCATTAGCTTTTCCAGACTTCACTGTCCCTGATGAAAACAAAGGGACCTGAGGGTCTCCAAGAAAAGATCCCACAGCAACACAACCCCTGTGCAAAACATAGTGTTTAATTCTATGACTCTTCACATTGCCCATTGACATTATCTGATTCCCTGGTCTACTTTGCCTGCGTGGAAGGGGAAGAACTGATAGTGAGAAGCTAACCTCCTGAAGACTGCACATGGGCAATGGGAAGCCCATCACACTCAACCTAGGCATGCACTCTTGCTCTCATGGAACTGCTTACACTTACAGTGAGTGAGATTTTCTTCACTATTTTCTGTTCTCAGGAGATAAGTGCTCTGCAGGAAACCTGCCATTTCTCCTCTTATTCTCTCTCACTCTCTGGCAACCATGTGTGAGACAGGCTAAAGTTCTTCAGCAGACTGACTTGCTACTTTGGAGTCTGTTTTGCTGACCCAGCTCTTCCCACAGACCTTATTTTGAAATGAAAATAAAGTTTTCATTAGACTTTAGTTCTAGCTCTTTGTCTAACATACTTTATCAGGAGTCATGTAGGAGGACAATTGGGCACCTGATTAGCCATTAGCTAAGCTAATATCTTGTCACATTTAGCTAGTGATCCTTGTATCTGTTCTCTATTTTTATGACATGGGGTGGGAGGGGGAAAGGAATGATGATTTCTGAAGACTGTGATCTCCAAAATCAGATTTTAATGGAATTTTCCTATGTGTGCTCAATCTTTCCATAGTTAAATACAAAGATACAGGATAAAAATGATCTGGTTGTTAGAGAAAGAGAAAAATGAGATTCACAGTGACCAAGTATTAACTAAAAATATAAATTGCTCTAAGACTAAGTAAACACTGGAAGAGAAGAATAAATGATTTCTTTGGGGAACATGTGCCTTTATCACCCCTTTGTTATTAATTTCTAGGAGCTGTTTGTACATGTAAGATATGTAGAAATGGTTTTATCATCAGTTTTAAGTATACTTTTTACCATAGGGTAAAAAATTCACCATTACATTTATTAATATCACTGAAACTAACCTAACCTAGAAGCCACCAACTGAATCCCAGATTACCACTGCTTTTATGATATGGTTTCACTTATCTCTGTGATACAATGAAAGCAAACAGATTAACTAAATAAACCAAAAGTAACCATCTGGGCTATAAGGTCAATTTGTGGTTAACAGAAGGTAGGGAAATGGGGTTAAATAAATCAAAAAGAAGGAACAATGGTATAGCAAAGGATAGATTTGGACTTCTTTGAATGACCTTTATATGACTTAATCCATGTTGCTTCTCAGTGATGCACACCTAAAACCTGTAGAATATTGCCATTGATGGTTTCTAGGATTAAAGGAAATGACAGAGTGCCTGTTGTTATGCATTAGGCATATAACAAAGTTATGCTTCCTTCTTTTACTTAATTTATCCTTCTAAATATTCTACTACAAAATCCATAAGGAGTGAGCTTGCAGAATAGACATTTTGATTTGCCCAACCTAGTTTTTGAGAAAGTACATCAATGTCTAGCCTAAGAAAAAACTGGCCATTCTAAGGTAAATCATCTTAGACACAAACAAGTTTGACCAAATGACAAATTTGACTCACTACAGAAATTTGACTGTACAGTACCTCCCAATAGAAGACAGAGTTTGGACTCCTTCTTGGATAAGCCATGAAATAAATGTAGTATATCATCTTAGGCATCATTTTTACTGAGACTTTTGTGGGGTGATTACTTCATTCTCTCCTGGGGAAAACCTCCATACTCCTCTAGTAAAGAATATTTGGGTAGAAAAGTTTAAGAAATAATGATCTAAGTCAGATATCGTATACTAGGTAATTAGGAATGAAATTGATACACATTGTGCATAGTCAGGAATTTTAATAGGTCTTTAATTAGTTGCTATGATTCTGAAATCAAGAGTTCACCTAAAAGTATGGAGTTGGATTTTAAAAGGAAAATTAAATGTTTGCTTAAGTTGACCAATATTCTATCATAACAATAGTTGGTTCAAGCCAATGGCTACTCCCTTTGAAAAGAAAATGTGACTTTTGTGTTTGCTAGTTCTTCTCCTGCCCCACTATGATTACCAATTTAGCTATGTCCTTCAACTTTGAGTCACATGTAACTATTAGCTCGTGAAAAGAGAGACAAGCTTTGCTCAGATAGGAGCTATTTCCAAAGGAAAATTATGGGTGGTACATGAATTTTTACTGGAATGGGGGCTCCCGTATCAAGCACCTATCACAGATTCCATGGAGAGGTTGGAATGGAAACAAAAAGATAAATGGGTTGATATCAAAGCTCAATGCTACTAAAGATACAAAGAGTACTGAGTGGATCCTCATCTATCAAGACGTTTCTATAATTAAAGGAGAGAAAAATTTGTCTCCCTCACTTCTGCCTGGGACAGAGTTTCTGTTTATGAGGCTTCTAGACTCTGTAAGGTTACCCTACTCCATGTGCAGTGGTGCCTGGGCAGTGATCTTCAGGAAGACATCACAGGAAGAAATGTGGCCAGAAAATGTGAAGGTATCTAAAAGAATATGCCAGACATCACTTTGAGAAACAAACTATAAGGACCAGGAGATGGAATATTTTTAGGCTAAGTAAGATCATCTCTTTCCTATACTTAATAAATATCTCAAATGCTCCCATAGTAGAACTAGCTGCAAGAGTTAGAATATCTGTTTAAGGCCCTTGGGAGTGACAGGTAAGGAAATACAGGATACAAAGTAATGAATGGTAATTTGCAGGTAAGATAGTAGAGACTAATATTATTTTTGGACTTCTCTGCACTATTACTTTTAAATAAAATGGAAAGGAATGAGTGCTAATACAAGTGTAGAATTACTCTACAAGTTCTATTTGTATGTAGTCCTGCCATTCAAACAAAAAAGGTAATAATGACTTAGAGATCAGATTGACTCACTGGAGCACAACAGTACCAAAGAAAAGCCCCAAATGATTTATACAGAAGAAAGAAAAGGAAAGCAATACTGCTCTTTTACATTCAGCCACATTTCCTTCACTTAGTCTTACTAGCAGCTATTAAAAAATTCTTTTCAACAAAATATTTAATTCACGAATTAATTCATGAAGGATAAATGAAGACATTTTTAATTTCTTGTGAAACTGAGAATGTGAATTATTACTTTTCATTTTTAGGATATTCATCAAAATTACTTTGTAAAAGTAACCATTTCTCAAATGCTCTGTGATCTCCATTACCCCTCTCCATTCTCAGTAATCCGTAGATCCAGTCATTACAAATGTTGTCAGGACATCCAACATTACCAGATATTTGTGAGACTAAGTGAGTAAGTGAGATTTATTAATCTGTGTTTATTTCAATAAGTGCATTTTAGTGACATGGGAGCTCTGAAGCTTCCCTATCAGTTTTAGCAAGTCAACAGATCTCTGGAACAAGTCAGCCCAGAATTAGATGCTTGACTTGAAAAGATGTAGGAAGTCCCTCTACCACTCTGTCCTTATCTCTCACATATCACCCATACTTTTTAGTCAAGAGTAAAAGAATTTTGCTTTATGGTTAATGCTGATACACTACTCCAAGCCCAATAGCCCCCTTCTCACCAAAAATCAGTTTATGGAGCATTCTTTAGCAATTATTTTCATGCAGATTGGGCATTAATCTGGACAAACTAACATCATATTATAAAATCTTTGGGAAGTCCTTTGAATGATTAATCAAGAGCTTTATGTTTGGCAAATAATAAGTACCTGGAGGGAAAGTTTAAGCCAATAGACTTTTTCTGATTCAAATATATGTCAGTTTATTGAAAGGAAAGAAAAGAAAATGCCATGCTCTGCTGTAAATAAGATTGAGATATAAAGCAGTCTCTTTTGTTTTTTTTTTATTTTTTTAATGCACGGAACAGGTAGAAGCTTATGGCAGCTGCTTTGAAAAATAATTTCTTTGCTATCTGTTTTCATTATTTAATGAATTGGAATGAGTTTATAGATAATATGGATGCCTGCTTTCATAGATTAGTAAAAAACATCTCCTTTAAAATAAAACCTATAAAGTGAGTATTAGGTTGTGATATTGATTTGTAATTCTCTAGGTATCTACACTCCTCTGTTACTAACATGGATGACAGCAGCCACCTCGCAGCTTGTAAGCTATGCCAGGTACCCTGCTGAACTTTTAGTGTGCATTCTCTTTGAGACCCCACAAACCCCCTTATTAAGTTAGGCATTATTTTCATTTAAACTGGTGAGAAAACCAGGGCTCAGAGAGGTTAAACAACTTTCCCAAGTCACACAACTAATGAGAGACAGAACTAGTATGAAACCCAGCTTTGTTTGACTAGAACGCAAAGCATGCTTTTCCTTTATACTCTATGGTCTCAGCTAGATACTCTCCAAGAATTCATCACAGGTCTTTCTGTAGTGTACTACAATGTGCTGGCATGACAGAAAGAGAAGCATATTCCTTTAAAGTGTGGGGACAGTAGAAAAGGATTTAACTATAAAGGCAGCTATGCTGAAATACAGAAAGATTTTCAACTCATAATTTTAGCATTTCCATATAATAACTTCCATAACACTACTCTGCTGAGAAGGTAAATGAAAGACTCCCTTTTTGTATACGCATAATCAAAGAGAATGCCTTGGACTAGAACTGCCTTAACATGGAAGAGACATGATGTGCTATTACACCTTGGACTTAGAACTTAAACACACTAAGTCCTTTTCATTCTGTGTTTTATTCACTAGCAAGCAGATGGGTAACCTGAGAAGCTGGAAAGCTCCAGTCTCCATCCTCTTTCTTTTAAAGCAGGAAAAGAAAAGGAAAACAAACAGTCTTTATAAATAAATTAAAATTCTAACTAAAAAGCTAATTATAAGTGTATTTGTTTTGTTGGAGGTAAGGCACATCTATTATCATAAAGATAATTAACTCAGTCTGACAGATCTAATAAAAGGACAAGTTTAGCACTGGCTTAGCCGGAAGCCGAAGGCAAGCAATTTTTATAATTACTAGTTATTGTAACTGGGCTCAGAGAAAATGGTCTGTGATATTTAAACAGTAATGTTCATTTGCATTTAGACCTGCCCTGTTTTCCCATGAAAGAATAAGTAAAAGACCAGATTAAGTACAGAAATCTCAATAACCAAAATATTTTTAAATATATCAAAGTATCCAGCATAAGTCTCTTCATTTATAAACATGAGAATTTCTCTGAACAGATAATGGATGTCCTTACTAGGTAAATGTTTTAGCAATTGTGAAACAATTAATTAACTTAACCTAACTTTCCAATGCAAAAGAAGAAGATATCCTATCCACACTGACAGGTAAGACCATTATGCAGTGACCCAGCTTCATTGTCCCATTTATAGATGTGCATGGATGTGCCTGCTATTGGCTATCTCTAGAACTGAGGAAATTAAAGAAGAAGAAAATAAAGACAATTGCAATGAGGTCAGCAAAAATACTGATTTTGGAGTTAATTGCTGGTTCTGTTTGGAAGAGGAAATCAAAGGACAGAGAGCAAGCAAAAAAAAGTGAATGATCCCTATTGTCCTATTGTCATCTGGCATTTGCCCTTAACCAAAGCTTCTCACCGTTTTATACCAGAATTCCTTCTGGAGCAAAACAAATCAAGCTTTTTAAGAGTTGAAGTTAGTCTTTAACTGCTTCCATAATAAAGGCCGTAGAAATAAGTAATATCCATGTCAAAAAATAAGGTTCATAATACACTAAGAAAAGCACTTTAAGGCAAAATACCTGTTAGTCGAGCACACGTTTTATTATGTTCTACAAATATGGTGATAGAATCAGCCCATTACATTTAGTAAATATGTTGTATAATTTCTCCATATAATGGCCTGTCTGAGTTCCAGCTACCAAGGTGAATATTTAACCCATCAGCCTAACTAATTGCATTCCCAATACTTGTAAAGAAATAAAAATATGCTGACAAAGTACACTGGCAAATGGTCTATTCCCCTGCTCTCTCCAGGTCTCTGGTTTCTGATTTATTTATTCACATTCTCCTTGATATTCCTTATTTTAAAAGTTGTTTTTTTTCTTTTTCAGTTTTCTGAGACAATTAGAAAAGCATCTTGGACACACTCTTTTTCTTCATCTGTGAGCTAAGAAGTAATGAGAAAAAAGCAAAATGTTTTATGAGGGATGCGATCTCTGTTCCCACATTGGTAAAGTAGCATTCTTCTCCCTTCTCTACATCCATGTGACTCTCTAATGACTTTTTTTCTAACTATAACTGTTCTCATTTCAGATATTTACTATACCATAGTTTTATTATATGTCTGCATTCTTATTACAGGCAGCTAAGGGGAGAAAAGGGATATGTAATTCAAATTTACAAAATGAAAATTCATCTAGGAAGAAATCTAAGAAAAAGAGACCACCAAGATCTGATCATTCTCTGATGATCAGAGGCAAAGGTAAGGAGATGCTAAATAGATTTGGAAAATGTGAAGGAATAGAATGGTATTATTAATAGAAACCTTGCAGCCTATGTCTATTTATTCTTCACAATTTAGCCCTACCCAACCCTATCTGATTCATTTAAGATACACTGATTATCTGCAGTATTTTGTCTATGTATATGCTTCTACGCTCTTTCCCTCTTGATACTAGGTGCTTAAAAGTCAAGGACCATATCCATTACTTCAGTGACAGAACAAATGTCTACAAAGCCCCAACAAGAGTTTGAGCGCCTGGTGTTACACTGAGATGTCAGGATCTAGGATAATTGAAATTTAAAACACTAAAACATTCTCTTACACAGAAAGGCTATTTCTTTAAGCAAGTAATTCTTAATCTCTTCAGCCTCTGACTACTCCAATGTGGTAGTTTTGAAAGACCTACTTAGAGTCTAATAATTTTATAGGAATTAAATTAGTAGTTCCTTAAATATACAGGTTTTCAAACAATTTCCCTTCATGCAGATGTCTGTGAAGTAGGCAAACTGGGACTCATTCTTTATGTTTTCAAGGTCCTATTCCAGGTCTTTTCTGGAAATGTACCTATCAGTGCCAGTGAAGCTTAAAAGATGGAGGAAAAAAAACCTGATGGTATAATGTCTCCAACCTTCTCCACATATGGGTGGGCAGAACACATGCTTCATTTCTTGTGATTGTCAGGGGTCACTGTGTAAAGGTAAGGTTCATCTACCAGAAATTGAAACCAAATTGACTATTATTTATATAGTCCTAGGTAGGAGTGAATGGCTTTGTGTGGTAGGGAAAGGCTATTCAGTGATGAGGGCTAGAAAATCAGCATGAGGATTTTGCATCATCATCTTGGCAGTACAGCACAAAGAAGAATAAATGAAATAAGATACATTGAGAGAGTAGGAAGTCACAGTAAGTAGAGCACTTCATTGAAGTAGTATGGCTAGCATCCTTCATTTTGCAAAATGTGAGGACAGTGGAGTTGGCATAATGGATTGTCAGATTGCTTCAGGACAAGGTGTAGCATTTGGAAGAGACTGCCTTATTACCTGAGAGTGGAAATCTAGGTAAGGAGGGTAGGAGGAAAATGGGAAGCTCAGATATAAAGAAAAGAGAGATAAATTGTATAGAAATCTATGCTTCACCCCCTTTTATTTTTGGTAACTAATAAAATATATTGTGTTTTGCTAAATGACTAAACAGGAAGTTAAACTCTAAACAGTAGAAGATTTAAAATAAACATCTCTTCTTATCATTTCCTTTCAGAAACTCATTTGTGAATGTATTGGTTAGAAGAAAGAATTTGGAAGAGCAGAAGCCTCAAAGGAATTTTTGGAAATCATTTTGTCCTCATTTCCACGACTGTGTAATTGGTAAACTCCCAGAAAGAGCTTTGATTGTTCTCACTCTGATTCATTAGTCAAGTCAGTCACAAGAGGTGGGGCAACTCTGCCTACTTCAAGTGTTACGGGTAGTCTGTGCATTTTTACTATTATCCATAATTTCTTGTACAACAAGCCTGTTACACAGAACTACTCAGAATTAGTGTGCAGGTCCCCCTCAGCTTTTAATGTAGGTCAACTTGTGGGTCTTGAAAGATTGACTATGGCCCTTTAAAACTTCTCCAAGTAGTGCCATGCAATTAATCACAGCAACAGATGCAAAATATATTGTTTCCTTGCTGAGAGTAGCATGTTTTCTTTGCTTATGAATTGATCCCTTAAACATTACTCATGGGAATATATTTTTCCCTTCTAATGCAAACTGGCTTTAAACTATAGATGTGCTAATCTACCTGCAGGAAGTTCTGGGGCTCATTGATTTGTGAGATGCCTTGGTATTCATCTGCTTTAGATGGAAAGTGGAAGAAGGGACAATTAATTAAGTCATCCTGCAGTGATTTTTCAAAACCAAAATATAAACAGTGACAGGAAAAACCCCAAGGCTTTAGAGTTTGGATCAGGTTTGAATGGATATCTGAACTTTTGCAAATCGGATTGATTTGAGGGGGAATGAAAATATTGTGCTGTGCATAAGGGAATGCATACACTATGCCTGTTGTGTAGGATTAGCACATTCAGTCCTCAGTTGGAGGTGCATGTGAGAGGGTGTGAATCTTTCTTGTGTGTTTGTGGGTGTGTGATCTCCCATATTTGACTATAAGGGCCTAGAAAGAGATTGTCATGTTTCACTCCACAGTGTTTAGTCAAGAACTTGGCATTGCACTGAGTTATCCATACCTTTGATTTACTGGTTACCAAATAATTGAACATTTATTTAGTGTTACCCCTAAGTTTAGTGAGCTCACAATTCATTAAAAACCCATTATCATTATTTAAGGATAAATAAATATTTTTCCTAAAACTACTCTTCCAGTGTTAAAAACTATCGAAAGGAGTAATTCTATAAATGCATGATCTGCAATCTGCTCCCAATCTTTTTGGAGATAGACAGGACATAAATATAAAGTGAATGAAACTGTTAGAAGAATTATCTTTGGAATATTTAATTCAACTGGTGTATGTTGAACATCTACAAAATGCAAAGGGCAAACCTGTCTCCTGGTAACATACCTACTAGAAATTTCAAAGAAAGCAACAAGAAAGATCCTTTATATGTGCATATTTAATTAGTTCATTAACTAGTGGAGAAACTCAATAAATTGGCTTCTTAGCATGGCAGATGATGCTGCCATACTATGGACACTTATCTTTGAATTCCTCTGTCTCCCTTTTTTCTTCTTCTTTCTTTTTTTTTTTTTTTTTTTTTTTTTTTTTTTTTTTTTTTTTTTTTTTTTTTTTTTTTTTTTTTTTTTTTTTTTTTTTTTTTTTTTTTTTTTTTTTTTTTGGTATTGAACTTTATATTCCAAATATTCTAATCTGGCCTCTTATACCTCAGAACTGACAAGTTCTCTCCCACCTCTGGACCTTCACATACGCTGTTGCTTTTGTCTGCACTTCCTCCAAGATGACTATAGTTCTTACATATTGCATGAGTATCCCACTGTCCCATGCTTAAATGCCACTCTCTGTGTCTGGATTATTATGCTTTTCTAGACCTGAGTTCATGTACAGAGCTAGAATATTGTGTGTTTCTGCTATCTTAAAACTCAGGTTTTAAGAATTTCAGCTTAATTCTAAAAGATTATGAGCCATTTGAAGGCAGAATCACATCCTAGGCAAAGAGTACTGATACTGGTACTGTTCATACTTGTCAAATGAATTAATGGATAATAAATTATGTACTCTATTGTTAAATTTCAAATGAATTATTATGTATATATATAATTATTATATGTCAAAACTATAAATAGAGTAAATAACTGATTTTTTTTTATTCAAAAAGTACTTTGGGATTTCTTGGTAACTATGGTCACAGTTTTATTTCTTTTTTTATATACATATATAATGAGATGAAGTAACTGTGTTTTTAATAAGGTAACACTGATTACAGCACTGTATATGATTTAGGGGAAAAGGTTCATGCCTGTTCAGAGAAATGTCACCTCACCTGGTCACCATTTTGAAAGAAAAGAATTATTTGCTGCAGACACAGTGACGATAAAAGCAAAAATTTCCATGTGAAAAATAAATTTATATATATATATATAGTTTATCAATGAAACTGATGTGAAATTATTGGCAATATCTCAACTCAACCGAATCACAGGAACAGAAAAAAAAAAAGTCTAACCCTTTCCAAATGTCAGAAAGGATTAACTATTTTTTGTTACACATTCAGATAACATATGGTAGGCAAATTAATGATTGAGATACATTTTTTTGATCTGCCCTAGTTGGAGGGACAGGAAAAAAGGCAGCAGATTCAGCACTTGAAGACTGATGATGAAGACCTAGCTCTTTGACTTTCAAATTCTGGGAAGTGTCCCTGTTTTCTCACTTTAAAAATGGAAATATTATAATGTTTCTCAAAAGATTAATTCAACACATTTTTATTTAGCAACTACTCTAATTTTAGGCACTCTCAGATTCTTTAAATTCATCAGCTGTAAATAAATTAAACCAAAGCCCTACCACTTACAGAACTTATAGTTTAGATAGCAATGCAGGAAAGCACTGTAATACTGGAGTACTACACCAGTGACAAAATTCTGTCCTAGTCACTTGTACCTGCTCTAACTGAAGCTCTGATTCTTATTATAAATTAAACCTACAGAACTATCCTACAATATATAATGATAATATACACCTGGTACGTGGAAAGATTAAATACATTTCAAATAATTTGATTCTTTGTATTCAGAGAAAATACACAGTTTGAGATGTGCCGCATTCAGTAAATGGGTATTTTTAGAAATTTCATAGTTTGTGACTATAAAGAGGATGAGCGCTTTGTTAGAGGATGCTAAGTTCACAACACTAACCGTCAATGACACCTACATTCAAATATTCACTTTATGGATCTACAGATTCATGGAGCAATTGAAATAGAGAGCTACATGTAATAGTAAAGAGAGTTGACTTAAGTCTTCAGGACTCTGGGTTTTTTGTTCATTAACTTGTTTGTTTGTTTGTTTGTTTGTTTGTTTGTTTTCAGAAATATAAGGTTCCTGAGACTGCCTAGGTTAAATTCTAACTCTGCAGTCCAGTTCGGACTTTGGACAAATTAGTTGATGTCTACAGACCTCATTTCCAACATCTGCAAAAAGAAGATGGAAAATGGCAATATGAGCCCCCCCAAAACTGGTTATTTATATTACTAATATTATTACTAAGAGCATTATAATGAATTATTATATTTCATTTATGTTCTGAAACACATAACACTCCCATTGTCCCTCTGTGTGTGTGTGTGTGTGTGTGTGTGTCTGTGTTTGTGTCTATGTCTGTGTCTATGGTGTTAATCTGCTATGAAGGTCAGAAATCATTCAGAGATAAGGTTTACATTAAGACTTAATGTTTTTGGTGGTGGGTGTGGTATGGTGATATACTAAGAGATGTGATCCTACACTTCTGGGTCATACACAAGATTGCAAAGCAATGTGATTTCATATTTTATTTATTTATTTAAATTTTGTTTTTAACTTTCATGCAGCATTGGTCATATTTATATAGCTATGGATTCCTTTATGGCCCTCCCTATACCAATTTCCCTGCTCCCTTTTCCCCCACCCCTGCTCTGGCTACTCCAACTCCTCCCTCTCTATAAATCTTTGGTTGATGTTTGACTCACTTGTCTCTTTTTCCTGGAGTAATGTCTTCTTTTCCTGGATGAGGACCTATACCCCTGAGGGGAGCAGTCCAGGCTGCTAGGATCTCCAGGGTTTACTGTGAGGTGGGCAGCCTGGCCTTGCATGCCAGGAACTTCTCATGGGAGAGTAATGTGGTGTGGTTCTCCAGGTTCCTTTGCTGTAGTGCTTCCTGTGGTGGAGTTAATGGTCATGGTGGATGTCTCCCTTCCAATGCCTGTCCCTTAGTGCTCTTCTGTATTTTATAGCTCTGGTATCTGGTGTTGGGAACTCAACTCTATTACTGGCAGTGGATAAGATTCTCAGTGGGGATAGACTACAATACGTAGTTGTTCTATTCCCTCTCCTTTCTCGTGGTTTATAGTTCTGCCATGGGGTGGCAGCCATACCTCTGTGGCTTTCCTTCCCTGTTGTTGGAGAAGGAGGGAGCCTCACTCACATTGTGCACATCTCTGGACCCAGGACCTGGTTTCCCAAAGACCTGATAGATAGATCACAATGGTCCATCACCACAATAGTTGTCTCTCAGCCTTGTTTCTTATGGATCCAACCGTGCATTCTTTTGGTCCTGCCCACATGATGAGTGTACCCAGTGCCTTGATTTGCTCCTCTCCTGGATGTCTGCAGGTGGATTGTTGGTTTTCTGTTTCTTAGTGACTGTCTGATTGAGGTAGAAGAAAATCAGCAGGGGAGTCTCCACCCCTAGCCTGTGCCCTGCCTTCTTCCCCACACACACATGCATAAGGGGAGGGAGGGGTCCCAGCCTGAGTTTCCTGTCCCCAATAAACTTGAGTCCCAAGGGGTATAGGATTTACCCCATAGCCCCAGCCCTACCGGCAGCCCAGGCCCTGCCAGGGATGTGCTGGAGGCCTTCACCAAGGACTGCAATTTCACATTTTAAAAAGAGACCTAAATGTTTACAGTGGCTCTCCCTAGCTTATGTTTGTTACTTTCTATGGTTTTTGTTAAATCAAACTTGAAAAGGTGGTTCTAACTTGCACCAATAGGTCTTGATCCACAGAAGACAGTCCGAAGTAAGGACATTTGGAAAATGGATAAAATATATGTGTGTGCAAGCAATTTCAAATCATTTAAAAATGAAAAACAAAAACTGGAGATCAAACTTATCCCTTATCAAGCAATCATGGCACCGATGTAGACTTAAAGATTTTCTACAATTATTCATGATTCAGATACCTTTATTCTATATTCTTGGATGGTAAAGATAAGACAGATTTAATAAGAAAAGAGAGGGAGAGGAAAGGATGGAGATATTTAGCTCTTCTAAAATTACTTAAGTTTTACTGCAAAAAACATACTCTTTTTGTATTGCAAACATATTTGCTCACAAAACAATCACTACCACCACCTCAACCAGCCACTTCCACACAGCGTGTCTTTCTAGCCCTCTGAGGTGGACATTGTTAGGGGTCTGTGGAGTATTCTCCCACTCCTTTCTCTTATCAGTAAGAGTTATGTATAGAATTGCTTGTTATCTTTGATTATAATATAAACACATGCAGTTGTTAGTTGGTAAAGTTTTGTGAATTTTGATGAATGCATATGAGTATATATGTGATATCATGTTTCCATAAAATTAATTATATCAACCCCAAATTCCCTGATGCTAACCTTGTCTATCAATCCCGCTACCAATCCCACCACTAAAAACTTCATTTTCTGCAAAATAGAAGTAGACAACTGTATGTGATAGTTTGTTTCTGTTAGTTTCTAATTCTTATTTCGCATTTCAATTCTGAAAAGCTGATTTTTTTTCTCAATCTAATTTTTCAGCAAGAAGTGTCATAACATACATTCATATGCAGTTGTTTTTCATAGTAGGATATTTAATAAAATTTTTAAAATCATGTCTCTTGGATTCAACCATGTCTTAGTTTCTTGGAGTTACAAAATCATAAGTAACACACAATTATTTTGGCTTTTTTTTTATTTTAATCTAGTTAGTTGACCCTATATGGACGGTGCCATTTATCTATGAGTAATATAAGGCGGTTAATGTCAAGTGCTTAATGAGTGATTTATTTTATAAATGCTTGGGTGGGGAGGTGCTCAGAAGGAACTAATGATTAAGGAGTCATGAACTTTTGACACATGCATTACAAATATGTTTAATTAATCCTTACAACTACTCTGTGACTAGGAATTAATCTACCAAATACACTATTGAGGCAATGAAGCCTAAGAGAATCTAGGTTTCACAGCCTAAGTGTTTGGACTTTGGTTGGTTCCTATGGTACATGTAGAGTGCAAATAATATTATGAGACCATTTTTGGAAAAGGGGTCAGTGTGGATATAATTAGTTGTGAAAGGACAATGTCCCATCTCCTCATGAAAAAAAAAAAAAAAGTCTATGCACTGCAAGTTACATTGAAAGCAAAAGCATCATCTTTTACAGTTAGTATTAGTTATGTAGAGGAACTGGCTAAAGGAAGCAATAATCCCAGCCCTTTCTAAGATTTACTCTATAAAGTCATATCTAAAATAATAAGAATGCTCTATTATGTTTTAACCTTAAATGAAATTTCCCTGCTTGTGAAACATCAAAAAATATAAGCTGAATTCATATTCATTGAGTTGAATTTGACCAACTAATTCAGTATGACATAGTATTTCTCCTATGGCACAGCCAGGGGAAAGTAGATTAACTGAAGATCTACCTGTGGTTACTAGAGATTGGGAATGTGTAGCTGCAAGTCAACAAATGACAAGGATTATCAGCAAACTACAAGAACTAGGAAGAAATAAAAAGAATTTCCCTGTAGGTTTCAGAAGGAGCATGGTCCTGCTAATGGTCCTGCCTTTATCTTGCCCCCCAAAATGAGATAATACGTCTTCCAATTGTTGTTTCAAGCTACCCAATTTCTGGAACATTGTGATGGGAAGTTCTAGGAAATAGTATAGCAAGTGGGGATCATATATGCCCTCAGACACGCAAGTGGATAAAACAGACCTGGTATACTTACATAATGGATTCTTTTCAGCAATTTTAGAAAAAATTTAACTAATGCTATTTGTAATAGCATGGATGGAGGTGGAACAGATTAGACTTGGTGAAATAAGCCAGGAGAAAGAAAAAAATCAGATGGTGCTATCTATAAGTGGAATTTGTAGAAATCAAACAAAGAGTCAGACAAATGCAAACTTTAAAACCAGCCCTTGAAAACAGATCTTTGACTTTCATAGGGGAAGGGGAATGGTAAGGGTTGAAAACAGGGATGGGGTTGGAATACAATCAACGGTGGTAAAGAATTAGGTGCTTTGGTTCTGAGAGGGCTATAGTAAATTCCCAGAATTGGGTAAAAGTACTATGATGTCAGAACTCTAGCAAGGATGTAAAAGAATTGCCCTGCAATGGCAGTTATAAAAAAGTAAATTTGTTACCCTAAAAAAAATAAAATAAAAAGTAAATGAAGACAGCAAACACACATACGTATACATGTGCACACACAGATACACACACATAGAATGACATGTAGGAAGTCTTGCTGTCCAGACTATACACTCAACTCAGGGTGAATACAATGGTGTGAGGGGATGTAAGAAGTTAATTATTATAAGTTAGCAATATCAGTGCACTAGTTAGGCCACCATAGCCAATTCTAACCATATGGTGCTATTCTTAGGAAGGGCAATGAAGAGGTCACCTAAGAAACTCTAATAAACATGCTAATATAGCTATCAGTTGAACCATGATAACAAAAGTGGTTCTTTCCATATTTAAGACCAGAAAAAGTGGTACAGGCAATGCTCAATTTGTATGGCAGCAGAGAATCAGAAAAATAACCATATAATCTGAAACCCTGAAAGCAAACATATTATTCATCAATGGAAAATTATGTTTACTCGAAACCATTAAAATTTGTTGTCAAAAATATTAAAAAATCATTCACCATCTATTACAGAACTTACAGAAAAAAATGGAAGGATACAACTAATATCTGTTACATGTAATTCAAAACACTGAAAATACTAAGACGTTATTTATATATTTAATAACTTTTGAACAGTGTTACTCTCTTGTAGACTTAGAAGTTAAAATTGGAGAAAATATTTTCCTCTGCTTTGGTAAATTACTTTTGAGTTTAGACCACCTACCTAAAATTTACCTTCTGTATTTTTATTGCTATGGAATATCTTTGAGTGTTCCATTAATGTGAAGTTTTTCATGGCATTACTTTCAATAGAATGTGAGTTCTTTTTTTTTTTTTTATAAACACTTTCTTCATGTATGTTCATAAATTCACCTTCACTGATTTCCTCTGGCTTCTCATCTAGAGTATTTCACATATTGACTAGCTTTTATAGACAGCAGTTTCTCCTATAAATCCGTTTACATTAGATCCCAATTTTATTTTCACTGTTATTACGTTTCATTTTGTTTTTCTTTCTTTGTTTCTTTCTTTCCTTTTTTTTTTTTGCTTCACTTTATCTGTGCTTTTGACTTTTATCTTTTGATTATTCCTTTTAATAAAATTCCATTTTGCTTTGTTACTGGGAGACACGGAGGTAAAACAGCTATATGCTTTGCTGTCTGTAGGCAACTCAACTAGCAATAAACACAGTAATAATTGCCAATAGATAGAAAAAATTGACATCATTAATCACTAAGCATTGAATTCATTGTCACTTTGATTCGTTAACTAAAAAACTAATCATGGAAGCTTGCTCTTAATAAAATTATTCGATTAATATACCATGACCACATGGAAGGCTGGTATTTAACTAAACCATGGTAATAGTTTATGCAATTGAAAACATCAAAGGGACGATTGCTTGCATAAATCTAGCTATGCACCCAGGTTTAAGAGTTACATAAAAGCAAATGAGAAGAAAAGAGAAGTAAATGCATCTATCAGTGGTTTTCAGAGGGCAATTATCACAAAGAAGATATCTCCATTATCTGGGAACTTGTTAGAAAGCAAATCTCAGGTCCCACACCATACACTGAATCAAAGACACTGAGCATGGGGGTTACCAGTTGCTATTTTAATAAAGTCCACACGTGACTCTCATACTACAGATGTGAGAGCCATTGAAATAGAAATTTTTGGAGTGACATGGTAGAGGGTGAGGATAGAATGAGGTAAACTTATATCAGAGATGAGAAATGAAGATGTTCTTTTAAGTGTATATGTCAGCATCCTCTCTAAAGATGGCTGCTGTGCGACTAGACTTTCAGGTTTACACTAACTAGAGAATTTGATAGATGAAGTCAACAATACATTTCAAGTTTCATCAATTTAGGTCATGGAAAGTCATGATTAATGGGACATTATCTAATAGACAATAAAAGTCATATTCCTAGTAACTTGAAGAGCAAAATTTAAAACTCGATATTTTTACCTTGAAATCTTATGCTCTTCAACTTCTACTACAGTGTTTATTTATAATTTACAAGGATATTATACTATATTTGAGACCTTATTTGTAAATTCAGATGAAAATTTCACCATTTGATTTGTATATGACTATGAAGATAATAATACCTACATATTAATGCTTCCTGCAATGATTTAAGGATAGAAAATATAGGTAAAATTTGTAGATCAACAAATTAAAAGCATTCAACTTTGTTCCTGAATTCTTACACAGAATCCATTCTCCTATTTCCTGCTACTAATTTTATGATACTATTATAGCTATAAATATTACATCTTAATTATTAAAGCAGCAGGAATCTTTATTTTATTCACTGATATATCCTAAGATCTTAAAATTGTGCCAAAACACAGTAAGTACTTAATTAAAATTTCTTGAATGAATGAATGATTCTTTCCCTAAGTCCTAGTTCAAAGTCTTTATTCTCTGTAATGACAACAGAATTCAAATTTCAAAGAATTTCAAAGCATTGGAATAATTACATGAAAATGAAAATGGCATTTACATAGGATATGATAATGCATAACTTTGTCTCACTCTTGTTTGAGGAGTTGGGATGAACTCAAAGGGGCATTTTTTTTCAAGGAGGCATTCTTAAAGGAGACTATAACCACCTAAATAATGTAAAGATATCAGCATTATGCATCATGGGGTAAAGACAGCATTTTGGGGGAGAAATGGAGAAATGTAAATCATAAGAAAGGTAATAAAAGTTACAACAAGAAAAGAACCAGGGTGAACACATCTAAAGGTCAGAAGTTATGAGAATCAAGTGCAAATTAGGGAATGGAGAGTGAGATGGAGCCAGGCAAGTGGTACAGGAATAAGGCTATCAAAATTTGATGCCCTATGGTGCTCTCTGCATGGTGCTAAGCCTTGCAGGATTGGATTTTTTTTTCCTTGCATGCATTTTAAATGCTTTGATTTGTACTTAATGACAGGGAACTTGTATATGCCACTCAGTAGAGATGGATTTGTCCGAGACCCTGCTAAATCAATGCATATTCACTGAAATCTCTTGTCATTGTTCTGTCAGAGAAAGCTCGGCATCCATTCTGCCACATGGAAATCTGGCTAGTCTGTCTCTGTGTTTGTAACCAGCTGGGACTTTTACTGGCTTCATTATGCCATTTATTTTATCAGTAGACAGTTTTCTTCAAGTCTTTGTTTTCCTTGGTGGAAGTTATGCTCCCTTTGTTTGTGTTATAATAGAGAACAAGCCATTTCCTTTTCAGCATTAACAAGCCCATCAGTCATGCACTTTGACTTATAATTTTGAGTGCCTTTCAGCACTTTTAAGACCAAGAAAAGATGATATTATTCTCAGCCACAACATTATGGGGGCAAGAAATTCCCTCAAGAGGTCATATAATCTAATCCTCTGACTCCAATTGAACATTAGCTTTGAAGAGATCATCACTTATAGATAAAATCTTCTTCCTTGCTTTATATTCACAGGACATTGAAAGGGACTACATTTTCTGTGAGCCTGAAGGAAGAGAAAATGGCTTTTTTCAAGCCAAGGTGTCTCACTTCTCTCTTCTCTCAAAGTTTACAAGCTGACAAAGAAAGCTGTAAGTGAACATTTCTATAAATTATAATTTGAACTGTACCCAGTACTTCATGGGCTCATTCGGTCTATTTTTTTTTCTTTTGCTACATAGCAAATTACCACAAATTTAGTTGTAGGGTAAGTGAGTTAGACAGGTTTTTCTTCCGTTAGTCTATAGAACCAGCACCTGGGGTACTGTGTCTTCCCCATGATTGTACAGCCAGTGACTTGTGTATGTATAAGTATGCACACCTGGGACTAGCAGAAAGGGGTTAAAGGGGGCACAGAGTGCAAGAGAATGCTTGAGAGAGAACTAGAAAACGCCAGAGAGAGAAAGAACCCAGAGGAAGAGAGTGAAGATTCTTGGGGGTCGGGGGGGGGGGGCGTCTCGCCTCTTCCCAGCCTACCCCACTCCTGACCCTGGCCTTGGCCCTGCCCTGCCTGGTGTGTCTGTGTAACTGCTCTAACTGATAAGGTACCTATGCAGATAGGTGAGCCTGATGCCTGTGCACTACATTTGGCATCATGAACAGGCTGCTTCCCCCTATAATTGGCAATGAGGATTGCTTATACTACAAGTCTAACCAGCATATGTGCTAACTCACAGTTTCTGCAGTCAGGGGTAAAGGAATCTGGGTCCTTGGTTGAAATAAGGTTGAAATCACCTGGCAACTGGGGCTGTCATTTGATCTGAGGCTCAGGAACCTCCTCCAAGCTTTCATTTGCTGAGATTCCCATCTCATTGCTCCAGTTGGGTACTTTTAAGGCTAAAACAAGTATTTGTTTCTGCTTGAAGTCCTTCTGATTTCTTTCAAGGATATATTTTATTAGGTCAAAATCAACAAAGATAATGCTCCTTTGATTAACTGAAAGTCACCTGATCAGAGATCTTAATTACATTTGCAAAATACTTTCACCTGTGCCTTACCTCAGGCTTGATACCTCCTTATTGCCCCAGACTATATAGAGCACACAGGGATAGGAATCCTAAGGATCAATTTAGAATTTGGTCTATCACAGTTGGAGACACATTAACTCAGTATGTTATGCTTACAAATCACCCTCAAACTTAGGGGCTTCAAACAGTCATCATTGATTTTTAGTTGTGTGCTGGCAATTTGGGCTGAATGCTGTTGGACACTTTTGATCATTTCAGCTGGATTTACTCAAATACTTGCAGTTAGCTGGTGAGCTCACGTGGAGCTTATGGTTCTAGGTTCCTCTTTCATGTTCCTGGTGTTGACTAGTGCAAAGAGAGTAAGACCACCTTCCTCTATGTTCTAGCCAGTATATTGGCAGCAAGCTTCCGAAAGTAACAAGGAGTGAAAAAAACATCTATTTTTTTCTGAATGTCCTTATGATCATAGCAAATCCCTAGGCTAGGTCAAGATCCAAGAAGCAGAGGAACAATATTCCCCATGTTAAGAAATAGAAAAATACTGTAGCCACCTTTTCACTCTTCACCTCCATTAGAACTGACAGTCTGCCAAAAAATAGATAAGAATAGTTACTTGAATAACACCACCACAATACAAACACTCTAATTCTGTAAAGCAAATACTGTAATTTATTTTTTAAACCTAGTTTATCTTTTAAAATTAAATCATTCATTTTAAAGCTTTGATTTTTCTATAATTTGATCAATTTCTATCACCCACTGGGTTTCTTTTTAAAGCAGCTTTTCTCCTTGAAAATATGATATCGGAAGATATGAATTATTTCTCTATTACTTTATGAAGGAGTTTGTAACTACATGCATCCTTTGACCCTGTCTCATTGTGGCTTCATTAAAAATTAGGATCTACAACTAGAATATGTAATTTGACTCAATTATATTCAAAACCAACCAGACTTGAACCTGTTCTCTAATGACATGGAAACCCTCAGCATTCAATGAATACTACAAGTGATTCAGCAAATTTAATAATAACACAATCAGTCTCACTTCTGATCAAAAACTATACAAAAGAGCAGACATCAATAAAAGAAAAACTGGGAAATCAAAAAATACAATTTGGCTTCATCTTGTCAATAAAAGATATTCAAAGTAAAGAAGAGCTCAGGAGTAGTTTGTGAGAGAGCAAAATGGTTGAGGAAATACAAATTTGAACTAAGAAGGCACAGTGACATGAGATTCTGAAAAAAAAATTAAGATGAAAATAGGAGCATGAAAGAGATGGGGGGTGAGAAAAAGAAACTGACAGTATCTATATGATTAAAACAAATATCTAACTTTTGTGTGATTGAGGTATTTCAATGCATGCCACATGATTATACTTAGGTTTCCAAAGAATCATAAAGGCCTGATTAATCTTCCCTTAATTTACTAGCAGAATTACATTTTTAAACATAAGAGTGGTTGTATAATTTATATGCTTTAAAGCAAAACTAAGAGCAATGATGATTCTTCATTATCCATAGGATAAAGTTGAAACTCTTTAGTCTTTAAAGAACCAGGCCACAAACTAATTGATTCAATTACCAATCCATACAGCTGTATCTCATACCTAAGAGAATCTTTTTGCTATTGCTGTTTTGCTATTTCTCCTATACCAGCTAGAGTATCATTCTTACAGATTTGACACATTTCCTAGGGATTTGTAAAATCTCCTTTCTTTCCTTTGTGCTCCACAAAACATATTTTATTACCAGAATGTCATTTATCCTTCACTTCAGTAAATATTTGATTACCAGTTTGTCTTCTTTACTAGATTGTGGAAGATCCTGGAGCAGCCACTATACCAACTTAACTCCTGAACCACATGGCACAGTGTGAGAATATTAGTAAGTGTTGGTTTTGTGAGAGTGAGTGATAATCTGTCAACAAATAAATGATTGAAATTTTCTAGTAATATGTAAGAGAATCAGAGTCTGTCCCTATCTATAGAAGTACTAACTGATTATGAATGATCTAGGGACTTCTTTATATAATCTTTGTATGTTATCTGATATTTTTCCTACTTTAAGTTGAAATCAACTTGTAACATTAACCAGATATTGTGCTCTGCAGATTATCTACTCAATACGTTTTGACAAGGTATTAGAGTATCCTTTGAATTTACTGAAGTAGATACTAGTTATATATTCCAGATTGCATGGGCTAAATATTGTCATAATATAATTTTTACTCATGCCCATAGTCATTTCCTATGAAATTTCTGTGTCTAATCCATGAAATTAGCAACAGCTACAGAAGACTAAATTTTGAATCATAGCATCAGGGAATTAGGAGGTCTGAATTCTAATTCAAGCACCGCCCCTAATTTAATGTTGTATGTATCGGAAACCATTTCATATTTATTTTTCTCTAGAGACACTTCTGAAAAAATGAAATAGGGAAGGAAGGAGAAACAGTACATTATTGAGATTAAAAAGATAATACATCTGCTTAATGTATAAGATTAGTAGAACATAACATTCTAGAAAAATGAAATACATGGAGCATCCATATATTTCTTTTTGAATTTACTGCTTTTTATACCTTCCTCTTACTAGACTTTTTACAAGAGTTGTAAACAAATAAAATGTTGACTAGTTTTGCTATCACGTCTTTCTCTCTGGTGCAGGTGCAAATAAGCAATAAAGTTGATACCTGACTGGTAATAATAAAAGATGGCACAAAAGTAGAGGATCAAGTCAATCCATAAATGGAATAACAAGAACTAGAATAACTGAGTGGATACTGGATAATATTGTCTTCTTTGGCAGAAGGGGAAAAGGGAAGTGGTCATAAATATTATCACAAAAGGACATTATGGGATTAGCCCCATGACATCCAACCTATAAAATACTACCTTTTCCAGAGGTTAATGACTTGTCAAAGTCATAGTGCAATAATAATTCATAGCTTGAAGACCCCAGGTCTTCTGTATCCTAGTCTTCATTATGTTACATTGCATGAAAATGTACAGCTTATAACAATTTCTCTAAATTATTTTTTATAAATTTCACACTGTTATCAGAGTTACCTAGCAAGGTAAATCTAACAATTTTGTGTAAAATCTCACAGTAGTTCACTTACCATTGCCCATAGATTAATTAATTTAAATGCACTAATAATGAATAAGAACCTTCCATGATAATCAATGCTTTCTTATCCACTCACATCTCCATTCACCAACTTTAGCCTGTATCTTACAATAAAACCATATTAAAAACTGATCATCCAAGTACACATGCCAATTTAGAACTTTGTACATGCCTGTAACCCTGTTTACACTTATAATTACCTTATCCTCATCCTTCAGAATTCAGTTTTGATATATAACTATCTGGTGCTTCCTTCTTTTCCACCTCAATTTACTACCATGCATCACCTCACTCAGTTCTCGGAGATTGGAACATTTCATTATCTCCTGGAACCCAGGCAGCCTGTATTGCATAGTTCCATTATCACACACATTGCCCTACGATGCTGAATTGTTAAAGACAAGAGCTGTGGAATCAGAGAGGTTTGATATGAGCTTTGCCATAAGTCATGTTTTCTGGATTTTTTAAAAATTTCAATCAGTTTCCTCCTTTAAAACAAAGATAATGTTTATCTTATAAGATTGTTCTGAGCATCAAGTGAAAAATAGCACAAAAATTGTTTAACTCAACACCAAATGGTAAATCAAAACTACCTGAACAGTTTTCACTGACTAATGCCATAAAAATTTCATTATTAATTTTGTATCTGTAGCACATTTCCATGGTGGTAGTCTCAAGTATGAAATATATAATTACTGATGCCATGTTTCTTTTTGGTGTAGAACACACTAGAAAGACTATGCTTTAAAAAAAAGTCAAGAGAAATCTGTGTGATTTTTTTCCCCATGATTTCCTTGGCTTTGTCTGAATAAAATATTCCTTTATAAGAACTCTGCTTACTATCAAGGAGTGCTGGTTACATATGGATGGTGGTGGGAGTGCATATGTCAATCAACCTTCTAGAGGCAAAACAGTCTTCACTTAACACTGCAAAGATTTTGACTAAGACATCAAAAGTCTCTTGTTTTTCTCCATATAAGCAGTAAGAGATCACCCCTACTTAATATCCTCTCCATTCCTTTCATATACTTTCTTCATTTTCTTCCCATGTAATGTTTTTCTTCACCTTATTCACATTTCTTAAAAGAGGTTAGGCCAAGGACATTACATTTTACAGTTTTATCTGACAAAAGGTTTCCCTGAAATATAACTACAGAATTGAGGCTACAGAGGGGATAGGGCGAGCAGAAAGAAAGTGTGGCAGTAACCCAATGAACTTTGGTAGATGATAGTGAGTGCCTTGGCCCAGGTGGGTGTGGTGTGATGATGCAGAGGTGTGAATCTCTTCTTCTGTATCACACACAGTATTATGGAAACATTAAATAAATATGTGCACTCGTACGTAAATGGTATTACAGAACCATGGTCAGTGAACCAACTCTATCCTCCTTGCCTACTTCCTCAAACCAAAAGACATTTTCTCTATCAGAAACTAGCCACACTATCTCATCCATGATAAAAGAATTTGTAAAATTGAAAAAAGGAATACATGGACTATCTTGGTTTTCAAAAAATAAAAAGGTAGAGAATTTGGTGAAGAGTCTGCTGAGAGAAATATAGTAAACCAAAGCTATATGGCTTTAGTGACAACAGGTGAAGTTGCCCGCAGATAAGTCCACAAAATTCAGATATTTAAAAAGTTCAAAGTGGAAAAACTTACAACTTTATTCTTACACAATTGGTCTTTAAAAGTTTTCCCATTTTCCCAAATCTCCAAGAACCACATTAAAAATATTCTAGAAGCATGAGGATGTATGCTCAACCTAAAGAAAACACATGCAGCTGAGGGTGAAAATTAGGTGAGCAGGCCTCTTTCTGGTACTGCAGTCTTAGTTGTGTTTCTTTAGCTCCCTAATGTTCAGTTTCCTCATATTTAGTGTGAGATGTTAGAGTAGATAAACATCTAATTAAGGTGTGCATATTTTAGAAATTAATTAAATGTATTCCAGCCTTTGGATAGAATTTACCATACTTGCAATTATGCTGGAAAAATCAGGATTAAGAGTTTGTACAGATTTTTAACTCCTCTGAAGCATTAAAATTTGGTAATTCTATGTAATCCTTTTAACTCCTCTAGTCATCTAACATTTAAATCATAAGCAACTAAGTTTGCTAAATTCTGATTCCTAATAAGAAAACATTGACCATGACAGGTGATAACCAGGAAGAAATTTCCCAGAAACTATTAAGTGAAAACAAAAATAATAACAAGAGTCTACCTGACATGGACTACCATGGTGATTATAATCCTACAAAATGCTTCCTACTGACAGACATCATATTAACTCTAATATTAAGCAAATTATTGCCAGAGTTTCCAACCAGATGGTCAGCAATCATGAGCTCCTTGCTGAGTTGTTCTTGAAGGGGTGCCAAGGCAGTTGTGTGGTTCTCGTGATCTTTCTGGATGTCAGCCATATTATACCCTATGTGATTTGTGTTCCTGGGACAAACACTGTCCACAAATAGTCAAAGCACAGTGATTGAGATGCAATATCACATGACCAAACTCGGAGTTAAGAAGTAGCGATAAATGCATGCAATTTTCCAAACTGCATAATGAAAAGTCACGTTTTAATAGTTAGACAGCTAAGTGATTGAGTGGATTATTTTTTTCAGCTATTACAATGTCCAGCTATATTTCCATAGAGACACAGGCTGCTGCATTCACCAAGTATTGGGAAAACAGACTATTCTATTAGCACAGTTTGTAACTGGACAACTACATGAGCCCTTTTATTTGGCATTCTTAGAATAGTTCGTGATGTTAAAGAACTTTAGTATATTAGATCATGAAATAGTTTCATTCTTTAAGGACTACTTTCCTTTTAAATAACTTTGTGCTATGTACTTCATTGTGCATCAGGTCTGAAAATTTTGGATTCTTAAAATTTACAACTATCTTGAAGGAGGAGAGTAAAAGAGTAGAGATAATTGATGTTCTTATTTTTTCTGCCCATCATTTCAAGTTAGTTAACATATCTTTAGCTTTCCTGAACCTCAGTAACACAAGTTGAGAAACACTAGAGGATTTCCCAGCTACTCTAATAATTTTGATATCTGTGTTTCATAAAATATACAAAGGAAGTGACTTCAACTTTTTAAAGCATATTGAGATGGCATATCATTGTGGTATATTATTTTCATAACTTCTGAGCTATTGAAAGTTCAGAGAAAGAAGGAGTGTATGTGTAGGTTGTTTTTTCTGCAAAGTTTAAACAAAATTAATCATGTTTGTTTCTGATTACAGATGTTATTCATCTTCATTATGAAAGCATTAAAATTATAAAACATTATTATAACAAAATCACCAATAATTGCTAGAATACTAGTACTGCTGTTCAAATTTCAAAGTGAAGATTTTTAAACCATTTTTAAACCTTTATTCTATTCTGTCTCAAACATTTATCTTTAAGACACTTATTTTTATCTTTAACAAAATTGAGATATCATCTTGCTACTTATATTTTGTTATTTGGAATTTATATTAAACATGTTCTATTCATTAAATATTTCAGCAACATTCATTTCTTCTGTCCTCATTTGAATAGACAATGTAGTATGTATTTTATCATTTTTTGTGAGCTTGTCCCAAACTTGTACCATCATAATTATTATTTACTCAAGTACTTAGCAAATATCTTGTTATTTTCATGTAGTTTCTAATGGTAAAATTGCTAGATCCAGTGCCAAAATTGATTTTCAGCCCTTTAAAATGTTAATATCTTAGAATATTCTTGTTGATTTGTTTTGATTTTTTTGAAGTAACCTCAGTACACAATCACCTTTAGATTTCAGTTGTACAATACTGTATAGCTCAACATCTGCAGATACTACATTATAAGATCTGCCAAAAATCTAGTCTTTACTCACCATATTACAATCAATTTTCTTTACCTGATTTGCCCACCTGCATTCTCCTCCCCTGTGATCAGCACCAAAAGGAATATTTAATATTCAGATGGTAGAATAAGGAAATTTTAGAGGAACAAAGCACTATGTAGCTCATAGGTCTAACTCCCATATTTAAATGGGAAAAAAAAATGCTCTAGAATGTACAAGAAAAAAACTATGCTCAGAAAGTTATTGTTAGAATCTGAGATTTGAACCATAATTTAAATCCCAATTTAGCATCCTTGTTTCCAAATACAATTTTTTTTTCTTTCTCCTGACGAAGAATTCTCTATAATATTTTTTGGAATAAATTGGAGAAGTATACAAGACATGTTAGTGTGGGCTCTGTCCCTGCAAGGAGTGTGTAGCATGGAAGAAGTCAGGATGCTGTAGCTATCTGTGTGCCAGCATGGGACCGAAACAGACCCAGACTCAGCACTCCTCACATGCTTTCTGAAGACAGAGCCACTGGAGTGAGACAGTCCTTTCCTCCCCCTGAAGCTATCTTATCAGTTTCAGCTCTTGATCCCCTGTGGATGCAGGGGAATTGTTAGCATAAACCCTCCCATAAACAACTCAGTCAGCTGAAGTGCCAACATTAAGCTTCTTAATTTAGCACTTTGATTTGAAAACCTTCCCCTCTCTCAGTTCCAAGTCAGGTATTTATAAAAGTTTTCACTTATCTGACAGTCCAGCCTCTTCCAAGCAACTTTCCCCTCCCTCTGGGAGGTACTTATTCAGTAGCTTAACTTCTGGGGCAATGAAGAAAATCATCCTGAAGATGAAGGACTTTGGGAAATGCTAAAAATGAAGCACCTCCTGCTGAGAGGACCCTTATATCCTCGAAGTCAACATCATAAGGCGAGAGCCATCAATGCCTCATGTTTATTAAATACCTGTTAGGTATATCTGACACTGTTTGTAAGCTTGGAACAAGAAGATTTACATCTTGAATTCACGAATGTTGTTTTATATATGACTTCTGTGTAAGCTAGAGTCTATAAAGTTAGAGTTTAAAAATATGTTAGAGAGAATCTAGTTTAGTCTTTCAAAAATGGCAGTATATCGGGCAATTGGGCAGATAGGTCCTTCATCTTCCATACAGCAGCCATAGAGCAGAGACTAAATACCACTATATTGAGACTTTGCCATATCTTTAGTACCCTTTCAATTAATAAAGAAAAAATATATTTTCAATACATTTGTACTAACTCTTTCAATGCATCCTTTAGTTAGAAATCTCGGTAATGTTTCTAATTCATTACTCTACTAATTAAGAATTTTAGGTGAATCATTTTACACCAATATTTAGATAAATAGATAGTTCTATATGACCAGGTTTACATGATAGATTTCAAGTATACAATATTGAATTGTTCAACATCTGTAGATACTACATTACAATCTCTGCCAAAAGTCTAGTGTTGATACACCAGCATAAAATTAGTAGTCAAATCGAGGTCCAATTTTTTTTTTTTTGATGAATTCACTGGGTTGTCTTAAAAGAAAAAAAAGTCAAAGTAGTCCAATATATTAAAATGTTTCTTGAACCTATAAAGTTCTCCTTCCACATGAGATTAGTACTTTGAACAAATCAGTATAAAGACTATTCATCATTCATTTATAATTACTTGTTGCTCATTTATCAGTCCATTTTATGATGATTGATGAAAATATAACATATGAAGGTCAATACTACATCAATCATAGTAAGATGCTTACTTCAAGGAAGATCGAATGAGACCCACCTGAAGGATAAAGCTGATATCACAAGGAATTGTAGAAGACATTTGGAAATAGAAGTGAACAAATGTGAATGATATCAGCTCTGCCTTTTACTGTTTGACTTTGAGCAAATCAGTTCTTGGGTGAGCCTTTCTTCTTTTTTTCTATAAGAGTCCTGGAGAAGATGTTTGTCTAAGCATCAGTGTTCTTGGTCCTGTGGGACCCTAAGGGCACTTACTGATGGGGTAAAACAAAGAAGTCATGGGTCCGATTTTGATATTTAGAAATGAACAATTGCGGCACCATGAGTTTCCCATAATTAGAGGACATAAGTTTGATTAAAGATGTGATGCAACAATGAATGCAAAGTGACTGTGTATCTGCCAACTGATGAGTGACAGACTCCATGGGTGTCCCTGCTGGCACCCTGAAAACAAACTATATTTGCAGTCAGCACAGAACAGACTGTAGGTCAGATCTGATCCACACTTCAGTGACTGGATAGCAGCTTTGTCAGATGTGTCTGTGTTCAGTGCAGTGCTGAAAATAATGATAGAAAATGCTGACCGTCATTCTCATCTCAATATTCTAGACATTCAGGAATAATGTCTGTAGCTCAAGAATACAGAAGTCATCATTGGTTGTGTTCAGATTTTGACAGGCAACGGTGCTGTTCAAGCTTCAACTACTTGTTAGTGAAAGTTACCCATTGCTGCCTTGTGTCCGTTGCTGAGCAGGCAATGTAAAGCTTCTTCAGACTCAGTTCTGAAATTCTTGGATTTTAGTGTCCTGATTTGTATCCTCATTGATGATAACAAGGAGAAATTCTATTCTTTTTGAAGTAAGCCTGTTCAAAAAGGAGTCCTCAATTACTACTCTTAGTTGAAATTTCTCTCTTATATCTCTTGGCATGACAAATTTATATGGAAAAACTCCTGAAAAGATTACAGCAGACACTTTTTGTTTCCAAACCAGGATACACATGGGAAGGAAGGAAAAGTGAATGTTATGAAAAATATGGATGAATTCAACTTTAAAAATACAACTAATTTTTAAAAATTATAAGATTGTAGCATTGACAGGAGCTTGAGAATAACCTTATTTAAAGGTTTCAGTTCAGAAATAAGAAGCTCAAGATGATAGAGGAGCCTGTTCGCAGTCATTGGCTACTTTGTTGTAAAATCAAAGTTAGATTCAAGACTCCATAACTTTTTATTCCATTTGAAATTATAAAATCACAAGTCTGAGTCTATGCTTTATTTATGTAATGATAAAAAAAAATTTAAATACTCTCAAGAAAAATACATAAAAGTTATACTTTGAGGAGATATATATTATGCCACTTTGAATTAATTTTAGGAAAGTGGACTTTCAAAACTAAGTGTCTTGATTTTTTTAAAGAATATACCTTTTCCCATTGGAGTTATATAATGAGGAATTTGCATACTGAAAATTTCTCTTGCAAGGACTATGGAAAGCTACCTGCTACTTAAAACCATGAATCAGTACCCTGAACATTGTCCTCCCTGGAGAGCTCCAAAATGTATTAAGGCACATGAGAGGCAAAGGGATCTAAGGACTGGAATATAATAAGAATTAGAATAATAAGGATAGGTAACACAAAATGAAGTCTATAATAAAGTGATCAAATATTGGATAAGTACAACCTAGCTAGTCATTTCATTGATACATTGTAATTTATTCCAGAGAGTAGAAAAGAGAATGTGAATGTAACACTACAAATCCATCATAACAGTGGAAATACCATCTTCAAATTCTCACCTAACAGAATGCAATGTGCGATATTCTCTCACACGTATCTTCCAGCTATATGTACATATGTTCATAGTGAAAGGAACTATGCAGACTAGTATATCTTTAGTGTCAAAAGAAAGATGTAGAGAAGTGGGTTATGCAAGAAAGAGGAGAATAAAGGAAAACATCATTTGGGTAGCTGTTCTGCGTGCCAGACTATTTATGTAATTACATTTCAATTTCATAAGCAGGTGAAATAAATAATATTACTCTCCCCTTGGCAATAGAAGTACTGATATAAGGAAGTTAAATAACCTTATAAACCCTCACTTATAAGATCTAGTTGATGGCAGAGTCAAAATTCAAACCCATATATATCTGACTTGAAAAGGAGAGATTTCTACAAACTAGCTAAGGAAATTGTGTAATTTGACTGAGGGAAGAAACAGTAAGAAAAGGCATTCTAGAAAAATAAGTGTGGAAATAAGAATGGGAAAACTGTAGCTAGAAAGAGTATAATGGATATCTTCCCTTCTGTAAAAGTCTCTTTTTTAAGAAAAGTGTACATAGAAATAGTTGTTTTTAATGTTCTGTGAAGATAATGTAAGGAATATAGAGAGACTGATTTCTAGAATTCATGTTTTTGTGTAATTTCCTCTCTTGCATATAAGTGGTACTTGACTTGGTTCTAACTAGTGAACTATGGCAAAGAGAGTGAAATGTCACTCCCATTGAATATTACATTTTTAATACTACCTCTTTCTAGGAAAAAGCAAGTTGTAAACTGCCTTTGGAGAGTTCTGCATGACAGAAGACTGTGAACACCCTAAAGGAGTTGGTGACCCCCAAATAGCTGTCAGCAAAAATAAAAACCAAATTTCTATCCTTCAACTGAACGGAAAAGAATTCTACCAATGATCTGAGTGTACTTGGAAGTGAATCCTTGGATTGAGAATTCAGGTGAATAAGTAGCCAGTTGTTGTGTCGTGTTCTTTGCAACCTAGTAAGATTTTGAAGTATAAAATCCACCTAAACCACACCCAGACTGCTGACCATAGAATGTGAGATAATAATCACAAGCTACTTAAAATCACCAAGTTCATATTTGGTTAGAAAGACTATAAACCCTTCTTCTTTGTATTGGGAACTTCTCCATGACACAAATTTACAAAAGATGCTAGCTAAAGAAAGATGCTAGCTTACAAAAGATGCTAGCTAAAGATGCTAGCTAAGAAATATCTAGTTGATTGCATTTTTTGTTTTGGATAAAATTCTAGCAGTGTTAACTCTTAATAGTAAAAATTGGTAACTGCTTATTTGTTTCCATCACATTTGGTTCTCACTGAAAGCTGTTTCCAGAAACTATTGCTTATCTCTGTGAGGAGGTCCACTGTCATGTATCTGCTGTGAAACAGTAGCCCGTACTTAAAGCCCTGACTCTGTATGTTCTTTCAGGAGACATTATGTCATACTAGTATGATGAGCTAGTGAAACTGGTAATTAAATTTTTTACCCAAATAGAAACATTCTTACCAGTGAAAGGAACACTGTCAAACCACCTAAACACCCATTAGGAAGTTTATTAATAAAAAGACAGGAAACAATACATGATTGGGAAGCTACTTGGGAAAAGAAAATGCTCCTTCGTGAAAATGTAAATTAGCACAACCATCATGGAACACAATGCCAAGTTTTCTCAAGAAATTAAAAATAGAAGTGGTATGATTCAGATGTCAATGTAGCCTCAGGTTTATATTCAAAGGAAGTTAAACTCTCACCTCAAGATATATCTACATTCCTGTGTTTATTGTTCCATTCATAATTCACAATAGTCAAGAAATGGAAAGAACCTAAGTGCCAATCAATGGAAAGGTACATGAAGAAAACGTGGTATATATAGATATATATGTGAGTGTATATGCATATATATATCACATATATATGTATATCTATATCACATTTTCTTCATGTATTTTTCCACTAATTGTCCATTGATTTTCCATTGATATGTATATCTATATATTGACATATATATCACATATATATGTACATATATACACAATATAAAATTGCATATATACATATATACGCAATAGAATGTATAAATATATACACACAATAGAATATTACTCAGTCTTAAAAAAGTAGAAAATTTTCTCCTCTTTGTTACCTGGGATCACTCTGGAGGACATTATGCTAAGTGAAATAAGCCACAGAGAATATAAACCATATAGAAAGATAAGTGGTGCATCGTATTCTTTAAATTTGGAATCTTAAAAATATAAGTTAAATGTATTGAAATAGAGAGTAGAAAAGTGTCTTCAGGGAATAAGGGGTGGTGAGTTGAGGGATAGAATGAGGTTAGTAAAAAGTTAAAATATTCACTTATAACATGATTAAGGTCTGAGGAGTTAATGTATTACATGATGACTATAGTTTAAAAAAGTGTAATGTAAATTGAAATTTTCTAAGAGAAATTTTCTAACAGAGAATATGAATGTTCTTTTACATACACAAAAGAAACATTAACTGGAGCAACAACTATAAACCTGAACTATCTTTGTCAAATCAATATGTATTGTGCACAGTGAATCTGTGCTCAACAATCTCAGATCAGCCTCATTAAAGAGTTCTTTAAATAGACTAACTAAAAGTCTGAATTTATTCTAAACTGAGAACCTTAAATGAAATTCCAAATAGAGATATTCCAGGATGTGACAAATTATGAAACACATATTAGCTATGGACCACTTATCTCTAGACTATTAATCCTTAGTCTGAAACAGTGTGCAGGAATATATTTGGCTCCACTAATATGTGTGTAATTGAATAAGTAAAGATGTGACTAAACTCTCCAGCTGTAAGACATGTTGATGCAACATTGCATCATAACACAGTTACTACCTCCCACTAACTATAATAGTAAAATAGTTAAAAAGAGTAACAGTATGAAATGATACAGAAGAGATGGGGTCACTGGAACTTACATACATACTTTTGAAAATGCAAAGTGGAACAAGTGCTTCGGAAACCACCTTGACCATCTTATATGGTAAATTACACTTTTCATATTACCTAGAACTGTCACTCCAAAAAGAAATGAAAATATGTCTACACAAGGACTAGGCCACAACATATCACGATCATTTTCTTCACAATAGTAAAATACAAGAAAAAAAAATCCAAATTTGATCAACTAGAGAAAAGACAAGTTATGATATAATCAGACCATAGAATGCCAGTAAGTCATCAAAAAGAGCAATACAATGACTGACACTCATGAACTAATTCTAAATTAAAAAATCACATACAACATATTAACAGATAAGTTAACTTATCTGAAGTTCAAGAAAATGACCTAAGATCAGGCATTATGCTTTGTTAGGGCAAGAGGGAAATGTTTGCAAAGAGACAAGAGGATGCATTCTGCAGACAGGAATGTTTTGTATTGTGAAAGAAGTGTGATTAAGGAAGTGTATGACCTTGTCAAAATTGTGCAGTTATTATTTACGCATTTAAGTGTGTGTAAATCTCACAGTCTATTAAGATGAGCAAGATAAAAGGTGATTTGTTATGTATAGGATTAATATCAAAACTACTTGAGGATTTGACTTTGCATTAAAAGCTTTTCAGCATCCCAAATAAAGGGGGGGGGGGCAGCTCTGGATGGCTGCAGGCTATGATAATCACTTCTGGAGTATTATTCTGGCCACTATATTCAGAGAAACAGTCACCAAAATAAACCATGTCAGGTCATAGAAATCTGAATGAGCAAGATGCTGCATATAATGAATCCAGGTAAAAATCCAGAAAGGAACTGTTTCTTTTTCTAAGAAAACATTGGAAGAACTAGACTACTTATCTTCTGATATTTGAAATATAGATATGGAAATAAATATATTTTCTGGGAGGTCACAAGAAGACAGAACCAGAGAAGATAAACTTGATACAAAAGAAACAGTTTTGAGAAGTAGAAATATTTCAGAGAAACAAATAGCTTAGTGGGGTAGGAATTTTCCATCAAGAGGGGTATCAATCTATGCTTTCTCCTGGGTATTTCCAGAAATATCTGCACCGGAGGGAGGTCGATCTACTCTTTTTAATAAGACACCGTAACTCTGTTTTGTTAAAATGAAATCTTAGATTTCAAGTCCCAATGGGACTCAAAGATCATCTATGATGTCCATGACTTCCTATCAGGAGAAAAAAAAAAAGGCACTTTCATTCAGATATTCTTGGCAATGACTTTCACCATAATTTAATTTGACTTTGGAACAGTCCTAATTTCCCAGTCCACATTACCACATAGTCTCTAAACAACTACAGATAATTTATTCTAGCATTGGCAATAATGGATTCACTAGATCTTAAGTAATCTTGTATTCACAGTTTCTACTTTTGCTTCTGGTTGTTCTTGTTTTTACTGAACAAAATTGAATTTTGAAGTGTTAACAAAAAATGTGTTTATTCAAATCAATAATAAAGATACATAATTTTTCCAGCCCTGGAAGATTTTCAGAAGAAGTACTGTTATGTATCCGCTGTGGGATTATTTTTATAATAATGTGTCAAATACATGTTTCATGTTTCAGGGCACTATTGAGAATTATTAGTTCCAATAAAGTCCCTTATATCAAATTCTAATGTGGTTGAGAAGTAGTACTATAAAGTCTTTTATATTAATACAAAGTTTAATGCAAAAATACAAAATTGTTTTATAAGTGTAGTGTAAATGGATCTAAAGATTTGACTTTGTATATAATTCAGTGTAGAGAATAGACACCATTCTACAGTTCCCTCTGTCTTTTTTCACCTGCTCTGTTTTAACTATGTCAATGTGATTGGTAGAAACTCCTTAACCAGAAGTCATAGGCTAAAGACAAGAACAGTTGTAGAAAACAGTTCAGATATTGCTCTCATAAAATTTTAGTGAAGACATTTGTAATTTCTTGCAACAGATTCTGTATCTCCATTCAGACTTCTCTTCCATTAGTAGATATAATTGAACGTATCTACATGTGAGTTCAACCACCTGAATATTCAAAAACAGTCATGAAAATATTTTAAGCCATTAACTGTATTGGGAAGATTTTCTTTAAATTTTACTTAAAATATAATATTCTTTAGTCCCATATATTTGCCTTACACAATGAAAGAATTGAACTTAGAATGTGACCTCTATAAAACCATTCATTCACACAGCATACAAGTAGTAAATTTCACCTCTAGCAGGTCAAACTTAGATTTGAAGAGAACTTGTGAGGTAGCAAATTCTAGACAAATTTTACAGAAAATATAGGGAAAGAAGTCTAGGAATTTTCTTTTAAGTCTTATTTAAGCACAGGTCACATTCTTCTTAGTGAGAACTGTTTTGTTTGTGTGTGTGTGTGGCTTTACTGGAATCGAGGGTGAGTTTGATGAAATTGCAGTTCCCTCTATAATCAGTAGTTCTACGCAAATCATTTCAAGCTTCTTTTCTTTAAAAGTTGCTTGCAAAAGATTCTCTGCCTTTGTGAAATCTTTATGATATTGCTGATGACTTACATGCTTAGTAGCATAAAAAAAATCACCCCTGTTTAGACTCAAGAGAGATTGCCATCGAATCTTACTATGCAATTTCAAACAGGGTTTCCTTAAGAGTGGTTCAGAAAGCTTAGTTATTACATCATAGAAACAACACATAAATAGAAAGGCAAATAAAGAAAAAATCACCCTTCAAAAGTCTAAAATAATCTCTGAATAAGGCAGTGGTTTAGAAAGCTATGAGCACACTAAGACCACATTGATTTCTATTCCATTATTATTAAATTCATAATGATTACTTGACAGGTAGATCTGGAAAAATATTTTCCATGTAATTGTGTATATAAACAGCATAGCTGGGATAAATCAAGTCGAGGAATTAATTTTGAAATATTAATATGAAGGCCAATGATTGGCCAGCTTCAAAGGCATCTGGTAACGCTAGAAACTCAATCAACTCCAACACTAACTTGTAATCTTTCCTTCTCAACCCAGGTTGGTTTTCAGTTTTCTCAACATCATTAAATCAAACCACCATCCATCATTCTCCATGACTTCAGTCACTGTTGATATTCCTATTACTCCCCATTTCTTACCTTTTAATAAATCCTGTCCCTTTTATATTCTAAATAGTTCTCCTAGCTCCCCATTGCTGCTACCATCTGCATCACCCTCGTCCAAGTTACTAAACTATGATAGTAACTGTACTCCCTTCAATCTTATTTCCTCACAACCACTAAAGATAATTTTTCAGAATTTCTTCTTCAATCTATATATTGTAAATCTGTTATTAACTTACTACCCATAGCATACAGATTGCCTTTAAGTAACCTACAAGTATGTGATCAAGTTGACATATTCTTTATCCTTTATCGACAAACACTTTTCTTTTACTATTTGAAGAGAGAATTGCTGGTCCCCTAATCCACCTCTTTCTTTCTGAAGGGCACCCTGCTTGGATTAACAAATGCCTAACCCTTTGGGCTACCCCGCATTCTGACCTGACCCCCCTGTGGCCTCTGTCCCTTGGTTGTTTTCTGTTCTTATCTAAGAAAGAGACAGGCTTCAGTGATAAGCAGTAGAGCTATGTTTATTCACCGGAACTCAGCTTTCTCTCTTCTGTTAGAGATCTTTATTCAAGCAGTTTCTTCTGCACAGGACACAATTTCTCTACTTATTTTTTCTCATATATTGAGTTTCCTGTTTTTCTTTATTTTTCTCTCTATGATAAACCCTTCATTTTAATGGTTCTCTCAGCAGAACCATGATTATCACAGCTACAGTTCACATGTTTTCTATAATGGTTGGAGCAATATATGCATCCTTTCCCCTATTCTAGAAACCCTCTGAAGGCAGAAACTATCTGCTTTTGTTCTTCACTTAATTTCCATCCTATAGCACAGGGTCATTTATATAGTCGTTGCAAAAATCATTGATTTTCAAGCATTCTTATATAGTAATTACAATGATTAATAAGAACTCAATTTGATATCTCTTCCAATGACATTATGAGCCATTATGTGCCACCTCAGCAGAACTCAAAGTTGAAAGGAAATTGGGGGGAAAGTTTATTTATTCTCATCAAATATTTCTTAATTCAGATTTTTCTTATTGTAATTCTCCCTCTAGCTCTGCACATATTCTATCATATTGGCAAGATGCTGTTTTACATAAATAATTAGAAATGAAGAAGCAAAAGGAGAGGTCTAAGAAGAAATTCATCATCAAAGATTCACAAAAGATTTTTATGTGCCTATTTTATATTTGTACAAACTAACTACTAATAGGTGATCTTCTCTTTAAAGGAGAAATAATATCTGTATCACATGACTGTCATTAGGATTAATGAGATTAAACATGTGAAATTGTCATTCATATCATCTATTAATTGTGGCCTCTCAGAGAATTTTTTCACATTTACTATATAATACTTATACTATATATATAATACTTATACTATATAACACTCTTCTATTTCAATAATAGCCAAGCAACAAAATAATTATCTCCAATATATAGATCAAGAACTTTAGAATGTTTGGTGGGCTTCTCTAGTATTATTACCTAGCAAGAGAAACCATGATAAGACTTCAGTTCTGATTTCTATTCCACTATCTAATGATCTATAATAATAAGAGGTATTTAGTCAGAATTTAACATGGTACAACCTAAGGGTTTATAAGTGAAACCTTGTTGTTTGATAACCATAGAGATAACCTTTGGGCCTGATGAAACAGTTTGACTATTACAATGAGCTAAGCTTTTTTCTATATTTAAAAGATTTGCAACTGCAATAGCCCCTGCAGAGAAGCACACAAACATTATTCAACTGTTTGCAAAAAAAAAAAAAAAAAAAGGCATTGTCATGCTGTCCAACCAAATAAAATCATTAAAACCATTTGTTGAAAGTGAATAAGGCGCACCCCGGTTAAATCTAGTTGTCTTATCATCATAAACACAGAGAATTGAATTATTTCATTTTTGAAATGAAATAAGGAAACTGATCTGGTTGGACATTCTAAAGAAGTGTTTGAATTTAAGGAAACTTGTTTCTTTAAATTAGTAGCATTTCATTCATGCTACTTTACTTCTATGTAAATTGTAATTAATATCAAGTCAAAGGAAAATGGATCATTAATTGCACACCCCATTTTTTTCTCTCTTCCAGCAGAGGAGTTCTAGAGAACAAGAAGAAATTTGCCTGGCTGCCATCTTACATGTTCACTCCTACTCCCAACTTTCTCCATAGGACTCCTCCATCTCTCTCTCTCTCTGAGGAAGCTCTAAGGCAAGCTTAAGAGAATGTTTTGTATTGTTTTGTTTCCCACAGTCAGGCAACATTTATCCTAACCAACATCTACCCAAATCGATACATTTTAATTGAAACTAATGGCAGTTAGCTTAAACCAACAGATTTTTCACTGGTCTAAGTACATTAAATCAATGTATTTCTCAAAATTGCTATATCTTATGTAAAACAATGCATTTTCATTTTGTCCAGGACACATTTTTATTCCACTCTAATCTGCCAAGTTAAAAAGTCAGACTGAAGTAATAGATTTATTTTTTTATACCAGTCCTACAATCTTGAATGAAAGAAACATATTAATCATTCAGATATATGAATTCGATTTCATTCAGTTTAATGTAACAGAAATTTATTGAGCACCTACTGTTTGTGAAATACTGTGTTTGACACTCTGGAGGGTACAAAGTGATTAAGATAGAGTTCTTGACCATGGAAGCTCATAATTTAGTAGTGAGTACTTCCATGGACAGAATTAATTATAACATAAGAAAAAAGGCCAGGGAAATGTAATGGAGGATAGAGGAAAATATTAACTGTGGCTGAAGGATTTAGAATGGGAAAGAGGTTACATTTAAGCTTATCTCTGAACTATAAAAATTGGGATGAACATGATAGATTGATTGGATAGCCAGGCGATATCTTAGTTAGTTAATGCCAGCTATAATTAAATATATAACCTATATTTTCAGTGGTTTAACAAAATAAAAATTAATTCCACACTCACTTATTAGTCCATGATGACTATGTCTGATGAGAAATGAACTATCCTCAACTTGATGCATCTGATTAGGGGTCCATCCAATGAGGACTTTCATACTGCAAGGCCAGACAGTTGGGTTTCCTTTTTTTGTAGTTCAAGTGCCTAACTTAAGCTTTGATGACCAAGGCATGCATGCATTTTAAAGATCACTATCAAATAAACACATTACTAGCTATAGAACTATATAAAGATCTGGGATACTTTTCCTTAGTAAAGATCCTTTGATATAATCATCATGGTTGCTTTCATTAACAATCATTTAGTTTACTTATTTGTTTTAATCTTTTTTATTTTTATGTTTTAAATTCCCACATTTTGTTTTAAACTTACCAATAAAGAATGAGTCCAAGAAACCCTGCACTCTAGAATCAACCCTAATAGAAGCAGAACCTAGGCCCACATACTTTTTCTCTCCTTCCCCCTGCAAACTCAATGTGTGGCTGAATGATTTCAGTATCTTCTAAGAATTTTTTTCTCAAAAGTTCCTCATTGTTATTGGTGAATAGCATCTTACAATTGTAATAAGAAACACAAAGGCAGGTCCACCACAACATTGGTTATTTATAGGCTAAAACAGGCAGAAAACAAATATTTTGCATTCAGAAAGTGAAATGGGAACATACTTCGAGAAGGCACATCTGCTTGTAACAGTCTTAACTGAGAAGTGACACTAATCACTTCTTTTTATGTTTCATGGATGAGAAATGGTCTCATTACTGCACCTTACTGAAAATAAACTGGATGATGTAGACCTTTTCATGGAAACCACATCCTACAGATAACTCTATACTATGGGAGGAAGAATATGAACTTAGGAGGACAATCAGCTACTTTGTCATAATCAGAGACACTGGGTGAGAATTACAGAGCATTATGAATATAGCATAGAAGCTATATAATGAATACTTTTGGAGGTAAGCAAGGCCCAGGTTTGAATAATTCTCAACACCATCCTACAACATGTGAAATCAGTTCAAAAAGAAGGTAAAAGCCTCCAGCTTAGAAGCCCCAGGTCTGTATCTCCGCAAGTAGCAGTTGCCACTCAAAATGCAGTTTAACAAGGGATTTTATTAACAAGGGAGATGAACAGGGAAAACGAAAAGTGCTTAAAGCCACAAGTGGCAGTTATCTTACCCCAGTTACCATTATCAGTTCTAAAGGTCCCAAAGACACCGTCCAAGACGGTGCCCCTTTGCCCCTCCAAACTTCAGAGATTGGCACTCTGCAAAGACCAGTATTTCTCTAGCATCTTCTCTTTTCTTCTTTTCTCTCCAGTATCCCGAGATGCTCCACTTCTCCAAGGTGCTTCAAACTTCTTCGACAATTGCTGATGTACAAATCAGTTTTCCAAATTCCTGGCCATCACCAGGTACCAGCTTCCCAGGCCATTGCTGCGGCGTCATACTTTCTACACTGGCCACTCTTCTGCTGGCCACCATGACACCTCGCCACCACAAGTTCACTCTTCCAGGGGGCTTATGCCCAGCCTGGTCACTTACCTTGCTCTTGAACTTTCAGTCTCTAGAACCATTTTGTTGATTATAAGCCACAAGCTCTATCATAATTCATTATTTAATGTTCTCCTCACCAAAATGGAGAGAACATCTCTTTCCAGGAGAGTTCACCCTGTGATTGACCATGCATTACCCAAGGTGACAATAAGGTCTCTATAGTCATTTAATTTTAAAAGAGTATGTATATATATATACATATATATGTGCATAATTTAAATTATATAAACTTGAAGAAAATTAATAAGATAATAATGTAGCCATCCTACAGTGAAGACCTACTAAGTGCTAGGTATTTGTAGACATTATTTCTAACTCTTACATCTTTAAAACAGTCCAACTTTGGGGACACTTTATTTCATGGTTTAACCTCCAGATAGCCTTCTATAACCTCATCATTTATTCTGCTAAATTTCAACAGTAAAATCATGATGTGAAAAACTGCTTAAATGCTCTGTTTTCAAGAAGATGCACCTGTACTTCACGAGGCAAAGCTGGCAATTGCATGCCTAATTGGGCACAAGATTGTACACTGCCGTCATGCCAGCATTTCCAGCAGGTGGGGCCCATGAGGAATGAAATTAACTCTTACCTTGGTGAGACCCACCAAATAATTGGCCCTCTACAGGAACCTTTGGTCATCTTTTTGAGCATTCAGTTACATATACAGTATTATGTGATGCTTGACTGCTTTCCTGAAATTTACTCATGAACTTGCTTGTGTATTGTGTATTATAATTTATTGAAAATCACTGGATTTGCAAAACTTTGGAGTTCCATTTTCTTCCTGTCACGTTCCCACTGGATGTGATATTTGTATTGGTCATAATATGTGTGCATTTATTTATTTAATTCATTTATAGGCAGTGTCACCATCCCTAAAAATGAGAAAATTCCTTCCACTCTCACACACCCAGTGTATTTTCTGATGGTGTTTCCACTTTGCAAATCAAACATTTTCCCTTCTTTGTCTCTGGAATTGAATTAATCTCATAGGGTTACTGAGAATAAAGAATATGACTGGTCTGCACTCCTAAACTTAAGTTCAAATTGTAATCTGGACTAAAATCCAATATTTAAAATATTTGCAAATTATCATACAGAATATGAAAGAAAATCTGACAGATCAAGTTTGCAGGTACAGATTAGATAAAACAAAAATAAAACATTTCAGGCTTAAAAGCTCACCAAGTTAAAATTACTCAATAAAATTCTCAATAAACTCATTTAAAATAATAAAGCGAGGCTCATAAGAACACTCAATAAATCTTTGTTAAGATAATAATGTTTACTAATATAGCAATAATTGTATAATGTGTATTATTAACACATTTGAAAAATCCATACAAATGTTGTAATTATTAATCATATAAAATTATTAATCACAATATATTCAATTAATTTTTATTTCCTACAGTGAACATTCTTTATCGAAAAACCAGAGAAAATAAACATAAATACACTTTCTTAAGAAAACCCACTCTCATTCTTTATATTTTTGTCATCACAACTGAAATACTAGATGCTTGATCATAGGGAAGTTTGAATATTATATTGAAGAAAATATTAATGAGTACATCTGACTGGTTAAAACAAGTCTGGTATGAGGGAGGGTTCTGGTGACATGCTAGGTCTTCTCCACATCTAATTTTGATAATGTGATTGATGATGTGATTTCTCATAAGTGGTGGATACAACATCAAAATTAATCACATTCGGCTGGCATTTGGAAGTCTAAATAAAAGGTATGTGAACTCATTACAGGAAGATTTTTTTTTTCATTTGAAATTTAAATTCTTCAGCCCATCTATATTTGCCTGGAAAACTTGTGAATATGTTTGTAGATGAAAATGACCAGAGTTGAGCAATCAGTTCCAACTGATTACAGTTTATAATAGGCAGCGCAGGGACTTCCTGGCAGTCATGGATCCGTGTTTACAATCTCAAGAATAGGGAGGAGGAGGTGATGCCTAAGTCCCTGTAGCCATGTTTCTCTGTCCCTTCAAACGTAGAGATGACCCCCAGAGGCCAACAGAGTTTCTCTTTGCAAATTTGGTTTCTTCTGTGGTTTGACTTGTCTTTAAAATGTAAATGTTTGAGAGCTTTAAGTTGAGAGGATAGTGTGCCTTTATTTTATAGACTTTCGAATGATACAGTCAGGGCTATGCAGCCGTCTCTACCAAGGGGGAAATTAACTTTAATATAAAAACATGTGGCTAGGAGAACTCGAGAAGTCTATCATTTTTCCAATATGCAGTATTCAAACCCCACAGTTGCACACCCTACACTTAAGCTATCAAGAAATTTAGGCTATTTGAAATGTTACAAATGTGCAAGCAATACCCATTATCCTAGATGGGCGATACAATTTATGGAAGATATAATAAATAGAGGGAAATTTAGTGTGTTTGTTCAATATAGAGTAGGTAATTGAAGTACAGGATCCAAAGTAAAACCATAAACAATAATTAGATAGTGAAAATGTGGAGAGTTGACCGTGACCCACATAATAATACAACTGAGCATCAGCAAAGATAGAAGCTGGCTTGCAGTTGGAAGCAGAATATAAAGGGAATGTATTCTTAATAAACATCTGGAGAAACTGTGATAATATCAGAAGAAGAATCTTCTGAGGAAAGGAACTCTCTAATCTTAACCTTACAATCTTAATTTGTGGAGGAACATATGATTATGTGATGTTATTATGTACATCTGGAGTGGAGTTAGTAGAATTTTTCTCTGCCATCACATTCAGCAAATTGCAGTAAAAAATGTGTAGGGTTGTTGAGTACAGCTTGTATCACTGATAATTTCCAAGTAAAAAGTTCTCATTAAGGTTATTGTATTATTTAAGTTGCAAATAATAGAGACGCTACCTTAACCAAAGAAGAATTTCACTGAGGGATATGGGAAACTCAGGATTGCAGGGGAGGATTGGACCGGAAATGAGTAAGGTTCAGCGGAAGGAACAGCCCAGGTAATGCACTGTCATTTCATATGTAATACGCACTTTGTAGCCAATTCCTTCCACATGCTCGAGTCAAAGAACCAGCAGAGAGCTCCTGATTAGCTGATGGTAGGTGGAATATGCAGCTCTCTTTGTTCTGCAACAACAAAAAAAATCGACTGTATCTTGAAACTTCTCTGAGTAAGTGGCTTTAAGCACCTGTTACATATTATTGTTATTACATTATAGATGGCGTGATGTATTATTATTGCTGTCTAATAGGTGTTCTGCAGAGTATTAAAATACAGAATTTCTATCTTTTAGGAGTTTCTTTCATACATGGATAGATGCAGGAATTAGGAAAAGCTGTGCAAGACAAAATCTGAAGAGGAAACTACTACGCTTGGAAAGTAAAATAACCATATATTACACAACTCAAAGGAAAGACATGAAAATCAGAAGTACAATGAAGCAGTTAAGGTGAACAATATTTATTGATGAAGTTGGATCATTTGGATATTAAGAAGATTAATATTTTGCCAATAGATTGAGTTAAACAGCAGTGTACTTGGCATATCGGAATGCATGTCTATTAAAGACTGAGGCATGCAAATCTGAGAAAGAAGGTGCCATACAAAGGACACAGCTTAGTGACCCAGAAGGCACCATACAAAGGTCACAGCTTAGTGATGTTGCTCACTTTAACCAAGAACTACAGTCGGTAATTTCCTATAGAATTTCTTCTATGGAAAATGTTCTATTTCGATCTATCCAAACAGGTGAAATCTATCCTCAGTGCAGCAGTCACTAACCACATTTGTCTATCTAGCCCTTGAAAAGTGGCTCAGTGTGATGAACAACTAACTTTTAAAAAAATTTTAATTAACTTAAATGTAAGTAGTTAAATATACCTGGTGCTTACCAATAAGGGTAGTACAATTACATTGCAATTTTTACTTAAGGTTCATTGGATTTTTATAGCTACTTATTACATACTCTAAGATGTATTAATTTAGGATGTTTTAAGATGTTTTAATTTAGGACCTTATGGATAGAAAGGAATCAATGATTGACATAGACTGATAATGATACACAGTTAGAAAAAGCAAAACATGTACATTAAATATAGCAGATGACCCACACTAATATTTATTCTAATTAAAGTTTCTTGATGTTTATTTCTAATTTCTATTAATGAATTGTAAAATTCTGGATATTTGTCCTTTTGTTTTCTTTTAAAAAGGAAAATCAATTTTCATTTCTAAAGGCAGATTAACAGGAGAAAAACAAACAAATTTAGTTATATATATATACACTAAATATATAAATACATATTTATATAATTTATATAATGCAAGTATAATTTATATATGTATAATAATTTATAAGTGACATACATATTTTATTAAATGTATATAAAATATAATTTATATATATTCTATATACATAAATGTTATGTATGGATAGCTAATATGTTAGTTATACATACATATTTATATATATGTAAATGTGTATATATATATATATATCACCTGAAATGCCATTTTCAGATATTATTTTTTCTCCCCTACCTTATGGTCATGTAGCGTTTTGCTTTATTTTTTCCATGACTGATCATCTGCTTTAGAATCTATGTAATTCTCATCTGGGTGGATATAAAATGCCACCTACCTGCTTTAACTTGGAATGAGTGTCAACATAATGCTAAAGTCTTAAGTTCCTTTTCTTCCCTGTCTTCTTAGGGTATGTTCACCCTTCTTCAGTGGGAAGAAAGGGATCATACATGTCATTCCTTGACCTAAAGAATACTGCAGATTGGGTGTAACAAATTTGACTCTCCATTGGGCCAAGATTTGGATACAATTAAAAAGCAAAATATTACATTGTTGGAAGCATAAGCTTCAATGAAACTGAAAACATCTGAAGTATAATTCAATCAATAACTAACTCAGTAATCTTGGACAAATTATTTAACCTTCTTAAGTCTTAGTCCCCTTATCTATAAACAAGCTAATAACAATACTTTTCCTGATGAGTTATTGTGTGGCTGTGCAAGACAAGCACAAGCATAGTTTTTAATATAGTGTCTGCATTAGATCAAATCAGCTGCATTTTTCTGAGCCTTTTCTAAGTGTACCAAGGTTGAGAGATGTGGCATGGAACTTAAAGTTCAGTAGGAAACCTATGAACACAACAATCCGTGCCTTTATGGTTGTATGTGTGGTGACTGGGCAAATATTTGTTGCTAAGGAAATTAGGGAAGATTTCCTGAGAAAAGGACTCAACATTCCTCAAATTAGATTAAAACAACATTTGGAAATTTGTCTATAATCAAAGTCCTAGGAAGTCATGAACCATATTCACAAAGAATTCTTAGTAATTGCTTTTTTGTTTTGACTGATTTTGCTTTGTTTTTGTGTGGTCTGCGATCCTTATTATTTTCATGAGTCCTAATCTATGGAGCCCAAGTTGTATAATCATAAATTATGCTTTTATTTTTTATACATTTTCTCAACAAGGATGTACTGAGTATCTAAGATTTTATTAATAATGTGCATTTTATTGGATATATATTGCAAATAAATCAGGTGTGAGTCCTGACCTATGGAACTACTAATGTAAGCAGTACCTGATAGCCTCTTAGTTCACTATTATTATGAGCAACTTTCTCTGATGCCACCTGAAACTGTGCCAGTGTTTTCCAAACTAAAAAGGATGAAGGACCATTTTGTCTAATCTATTGCACCAATATTAATATGCACTTCACACTGCATGCAACTCACCAACCAAGATAGGTCATCAGTCAGTTACTAGTCCCTTACCTGAGGTCTTGGATGTCACAGCAATGTCAAATTGCCATAAAAGTTTCTAAACAGTTGACATTTTTGTAAAGAACCAGCTATGTGTACTAACCTCTCTCTCTTTTTTTGAGGACCACTGTTATTATCTACAATAACTTGGGAACAAGCATACCATGTTCACAGAGACTATTACCCTGGAGGAGCAGGAGAGGGAGGAAGGGGATTGTTTTCCATTATTTATGGCCTATGAATTAGATTGTGTTGCATTGGGACACCATTTATACTGAGGCTGCTAATGTACATCTACATGTCCAGCAAATAAAATGCTCATCATTCAGCTCCATTGAATCCTACCCAGGGAATTCAGGCGGAGATACTGCTTAGTTATTGTAGGGTGGAGGTGAGGAAGGACGTTTTCATCTTGTCCTTTTGAATGCCTCAGATAGGAACTTAAATAAGAAATATTCAGATTTTGAATAGGCAATATGGTAAAGGATCAATAATGATAGCAGCTACTAGGTAATTATTTAATATCCTAAAAGGGAAATTTTGCTAATCACTTTGCCAGCAAAGTCTGTGTCATTTTGTTATTAGGCACTTTGCCCCCCAAGTTTATCAACATTATCATCAGTTCATTTCCCCTGGAAAATAAAATTGAATACACTTGTTTTTTTATATATTTATAAATATAATAATAAATACTTTTGATTTTCTGAACTTTTTTGTTATAAGCAAATGAGATTATGTATTTATTGTAGGTAGGTAGGGGAAACTGATACTATACTATCTAGCAGCACTTGTATGTTCACTATTTTATAACCCCTAAAATGTTATTTTTGATGATTAATGTATTATAAAAGGATTCATACCTTTTTAAAATTGGAACATAAAGAAATGCAGGCTCAAATAATTTATAATCCCAGCATCTCAACATAAATGCTGCATTTTCCTTGTGGTTTATTCAATTCTAGTCTTTCAAAAACACCAATTTTCATGCTTATAATAACTAGGCTTGCCTAATGTTTTTACTTGTCACAGTAATAAGTTTCTGGGGGAAGAGATTCCAAAGACTGCAGCACAACTTTAAATAGCCAGCCTTTTGTTGACAGAACCACTACAAAGTTTGATGACACTGGTCCTGTGAATATGACCCTGAAACTCACAAAAGGAAATTTTCTGAAACTTTCTTGCACAGCAATAATTGGCTCTTAAGTCATATCTGAATGTTTGTAAATTCAGAATTAGTGAAGCCCAAGTTAATGAAGTTTGATTTTATCCTGGGATCTTGATAAAATTGTAATGCCACAGATTCAGCAGTGTCTCCTACTGAGTGTAAATGTTTTGCTTTTCAACAAGGGTTGAAGAGAGCAGATTCTTCCTGGTACCCATCATCAGCGCTTTTTAATTACACTATTATGTGGTATAAGGTGGACCTATAAGATGACCTACCAGAGGATGTCAGCACTTTTTGAGTAAGCACAAGCATTTTCTTTTAACTCACTCTTCAGTCCCCTATTCACTTTCAAATGGATCGGGTTTCTTTTCTTTGGATCTTTAGCTTTTGTCCATTAGAGTTTCCCCCAAAGACTATTTTATCAAACAAAGCAAAACACTTCAGAAAAGATTGTAGATTCTTTGCAGAGTTATAGCCTATGCTTTGTTTATGTATAGCGAACACTTACTGAGTTAGCACTCCCCAAAGGAAAATCTGAGGAGATATCAGAAAAATGTTTTCGGTAATTGCTACTTGGTTTGATCTCTTGGTATTTTGTGGTGTTTTATGCAGCATTAATGGTATCACCTGAGAGTCTCAGAGTACAAAAGAACTTCTAAGCACAGGTCCATTATCAAATGTAAGGGTATATCATTTTCAAAGCTCTGAGGAAACCAAGTAAGTTGGTATTTAAATGCTGTTCTTGGAGGAATGTGACAACTACAAGTCTCTAAAAGATTTAATCCATGTTTGTGTGTATGTGTGTGTATTTTATAGGCACACATCTGCACACGATGCTATGGGTAAAGACCCCATATCTCTCTATCGGAAATTAAAGAAATATCGAATAAAATCACAATTATTGCTATTATTTTTTTTGAAACACTGGTCTATTAATTTTCACAATCCCTCTAACTCCTGTTTCTAAATTATGTAAATTTGGGAGCTACTAAAAAGTCTTTCACCTTCCCCTAATTTGGTCTGAAACTCATTTCCTGTCTTTCAAGCCTGAATATTCCCACTCACAAATACTTGGGACTTGGAGAATGCCAAAGGAGTCTGGGTGAACATCATGAACAACTTGCCATCTTGAAGTTCACTAACTTTCCTGTGAAAAACTCTTCCTGACCTGAAATCTTGGTCATACCAATTGGTAATAAAATGCCTATTCATCCGTGGAAATATTAATGCATTCATGTCTTTAGCACAGACTATTTCTTGGTCTGAAAATCATTTTGTGTATTTTTATATCTTTACTGTTTCTTTTTCTTGGTCATAAAAGTATAACCTACTAAGCAATAGAAGCTCCAAGAAAATTCTACTCATATGTGGTTTCCAGTGAGTCCTCAGAACCGTATGAGAACAAACATCTGCGATTCTAGTTGAGATGGGCAATAAGAAGTTCTTTTCTCATAAAAGATAGAATTGGGAAGTATACTATCAAAATCTTGCGTATGAAGTTTAATCAACCTGAATTCCTGCTCAGTCACTCTCTGAAATATTTGGTCAGCCTCTCCCGCCTCAGTTTTCTCAGCTGTGTAATAGGATGAAAGTAATTGCATTTCGGTGCTGTCAGGACACAATGATCACCTCATAGTCCTCTGGATGCTTCTAGACTGACAAATAATCAAACAAGCATCAGACAAACTGTTATTGGGAAGAGTTCACCCCTTCTAATTTAAGTCAATGTGTTCTTCCACCTGCATGCAAGGAGATCAGACTTTCATGGTAAGGGTAAGCATAGAGGTTTATTTATAAATAAGAGAAGACAAACTAAAAGAGTTTAACAGTCCACACTCTTACAAATGTTCCCAAAATATAGAATCCCGCTTCAACTCCTTGGAGAGTTGTGTGTGTTATCTCAGTCTTAGAGTAGTTCAGGCCAAAACCACTGGGTTAGGTCCTTGTCTTTTGATCCTCCCTCACTCTAGTCAGCATCAGATGAATTCTGCCAACTTGAAGTTCAGCTCAGGTCTCTCCAGGTTGCACAGTGTGGGGCTCAGCAATTCATCAGGGTCACCTCTCCTTTGCAGGCCTGAACTCTGGGAGCCCCAAAAGATTCAACCTCCTTTCCTTTTCTTCCTGAAGGCAAACTGTCCACAGCTGATGCCAATCTCCCAGATCTCTGTTCCCAGATCAACTCTCCCTCTTAAAAGCCTTATCTCCCCAGTTCCTGAACCTCTCTCTTTTTATATCCTTTTTCTTGTCCCCCTCCCCTTATGAAACCAGAGGCTCAGATCCCCAATCACACTTTCCTTTGGTAGTTCATCTCCCCTCCCCCACCTGGGCCTTGGAACGATAGCTACAGGGCACTAGATAGCATATTCACCAAGTGCACTTTATATTTACAACATTAAGGTAAAAGAAGGAAGAACCCTTATCTTAACACAGAGGTAATTCTTAAACTCTGTGTTCTTCAAACACACATAATGGCAATGCCTAAGTTTTACCAAAAGATAATGCTGCCCATATTGGGGTCAAAACTTCAAGATAGATAAGAGAAAAAGCTGCAAAGAGCTTGAATTGTAATATGTTTAATATGCTATATATATATATATATATATATATATATATGTTTATGAGTGAATGGGTAACTCATCCACAGTAAAATAAGGTAAAACAAGCAAAGCAGCATGCTTAACTAAACTTACAAGTGGGAGCACTTTAAATCTAGCTGCTCTTTAGGTTTGACCCAGCCTGTAATAGCAATAGCAAGACCACACTGTCTTAAAAAGAGGCAAAAACAGGTTTATTCTCTAATAAGACAAAATAGACAACAATCACTGAGGGTACAAGGAACTCTTTTGATAACTTACCGTACAGTTCAGTCTCTAGTCAAAAAGTCACACATGGGTCCTGTAGCCACTTGCATCTACAAAATGGCAGCTGTCCCACCTTCAAGTCAAATGAAGAAACCAACATGGTGTTGTTGATCTTCCTTCAAAGGCACAGCTCTAGCATTCTTTATGCTTCAACTCTAAAGTGACCCAACACTACCAATAGTCACTCAAAACAACAGCAGCAGTCACTCAGATCCTTCGCCATGAAAATAGCAACACTAAGTTCTCTTCCGGTTTCCAGACGATTCCCAAGCTTCACAGTTTCAAAGTTAAAATAGGTTTTCAAGTACCACATTTCCAGTTCAGCTTACACAGGTCACGAAGTTTCTCCAATATGTTTCCCTGGGCTCCTCACTGGCCTGGTCTGGGGATGGAAGCCCACAGTTTAGCTTCCTTCCCTGTCCTGCTGCCACACATGGCAGCAGCAGCTCTGAGGCTCCTCTGCTCATTCCCTTCTCCAGCTTTCTCTTCTCTCTCCAGTCACACTCCTTCCTAAATCCCCTCTCTCTGTACCTCTCACGAGAAAACCTCAGCTTCCTTTCTCAGAGTTTCTGGCCACCAGGGCACAGTGACTGCCATCCTAATGAAGCATTACCAAGCTGGGGCCACTGCCACCCAATTTCACCACTTGACCCCTATGAGTAGGACTTCAGATGCCATCTTAAATAGCTTAGCTAAGACAGAAGGACTTTGGGGAAGGAGAAAGGACAGAACAGTTATGCAGGTAACAGAGGAAGGCACAGTAGATGAAGGTAGTACCAGGTAAAAGGCAAAGAGGGTATCTGATATTTAAACTGATCAGTGCCTGGTTTCTTCTACCCATGCACAAAATTGTAATACAATTCAACTTTAGGGAACAACAACAATAAGATTTACTTAACAAACAAGGAGAAACACAGAGTCAATGAAGCCACAAGTGACCAGTTACCTTACCTCAGTTATTGTCCTGTTTTAAAGGCCTAAACAAAGGTCATGCTTCCAAGATGGTGTCTTCTTAGCATTCCAGACCTGAAACAAATATCCCAGACAATAGAGCCACACTTCCAAGATGGCATCTTCCATATCCTGAACAAAATGCCAATATGGTGTGTCAACACCTTCACCTCTCCTTCTCCCTGTCTCTGAGAGGCAAGAATTCCAGCAGCTATATTTCCCTCTTCTCTGTGATGCCCAGATTCTGATAGGAATGCTGTGGTGAAATTGGGGGCCTGTGATCCCAGCAAGGAAATGCTGCATTAGGATAGCAGCTTTGTTCCCTGTTGGGTGCAGACTTGGAGAAGGGAAGCCAAGATTTCTCGTGAGAGGAATAGAGAGAAAGGATTTAAGGAATGTGGCTGCAGAGAGAAAGTTAGAGAAGGGAGAGATTAGAGCAGCAGCAAAGAAGCTGGGGCCTCAGAACTGCTGCTGCCATGTGCAGCAGCAGGACAGGGAAGGAAGCCAAAGTGGATTTTCATTCCCAGACCATGCCAGTGAAGAGCCCAAGGAAGCATGTTGGAGAAACTTGAGTCCTGTGTAAGCTGAATTGGAAATGCGGTACTTGAAAACTCACTTTAACTTTGAAACAGCAACCTTTGGGAATTGCTTGGAGATTTGGAGAGAATTTAGAGTGTTTTGGCTTTCATAGTGAGACATCTCAAGTAGTCGCTGCTCTTGTTTCAAATGAGTCTTGGAGGTTATGGGTCACTTTAGAGTTGAAGCATAAAGAATGCTAGTACTGTGCCTTTTGGAGGGGAATTGAAGAAGCCATCTTGGTTTCTTCATTAGGTTTGAATCTCTTGTTTTTGAAAGAGGATTAACAATGCCATCCTGGTTTCCTTGGCTTGAAGTTAGTAGTTGTGTCTTTGGAAGAGGATCAATGATGCCATCTTGTTTTTTTCATTTGACTTGAAGGTGGAACAGCTGTCATTTTGTGGAGACTAAGGACTCATATGCAGTCCAGAAACAGGACGATGTGGTAAGATTTCCAAAGGGGTTTCTGGCACCCCACAGTGACTCCTGTGTATTTTGTCTTTTAATGAGTAAATCTGTTTTTTGCCTCCTCTTAAGGTTATTGTGGTCTTGCTACTGCTTGCACAGAGTGGGGGAAGTCAAAGGAGTAGCTGGGTTTAAAGGGCCTTCTGCTCCCACCTCTAAGTTTAGTAAAGTTCTCTGCTTTGTTTGTTTTGTCACCCAATTTCAATTCCAAATTTCTAGAATGTTTACCTCTCTGGGAGGGCCAATTTCCATTTTCTAAACTAAGGGTTTGTAGCTGATTTCCTAGGAACTGAGGCTAACCATCAGGGCTTAAGTTTAAAAAAAAAATCATGCTCTGGGGACAAAGTGCAAAAATAGCACATTTTTCTCTTGCCCCTCCTGTGTCTTCTTAAACTCTTATCAGGTCTCCACCCACACAGCTCCTTCCTTGCTCTCAAGGAATGTCTCCTCTGGGCTATTTCTCCTTATCTGTGCCCTTTTCAAGGGGGCACCACCTATAGAAAACTTGGGTTTGCTTTTGCCTTTCAGCTCCCAGTTACAAGGTATATAGACCCAAGTATTATTTTCTCCAGTGAAGAGAGATCAGGAGATTAGTTCTCCCATCACTTAATCATATACAAATATATATCATTTATGTATAGATAAATATATATCTTACAGATATATCTTCTAGATAGAGATGATAGATGGATAGATAGATGATTGATAGATAGATAAATAGATAGATAGATGATAGATAGATAGATACTCTTTTGAATAAATATCTCTTTAAGTATCTCTTTTTCAGGGATCCTCCACCTAACTCTCAGAGCCCCTCTAATAACATCAACAGTTTGTCAAAATGACATCTTTTGGGGGGGTAGAGCTTTGTTCTAATATACTATAATAATCAAATGAGTTAGATCCTGCAAATTTAGGGTAGGAAGCTATAGCTATAGATGGTTGAAGAAAAGGGACAAGAGCATTTCACAAAAACAGACACTTTTACAAAAGAAAGAAAAAAATGCCTTACAGGTATCTAATCAGATCCTAAAAAGTTACTCCATAAATACAATTGCCAGGAAGAACAGATTTTCCTGGAATGATAAAAGAAAGTCTGCCCAGTGTACTCAAAACTCTCTTCCTTTTGGGTGTGCTCTGGCCCCTGGAACTTGCTCATTCACATCCCTCATGCCATTGGGTCTTAAAGAATATATGTGAAAACAAAACATAATATTAAATAGGATAAAAATTTAGGTTGAGTGCTTTCACAGTAGTACTTATTGCCATTGGATACTTATCTCTATTAACTTATTTAAACAGATCAGTATCAAATAATACTTTTTGAGTGCTGTCAGTTTGCCAGGAAAAATGCAATATGTTTGGTTTGTGATAAAAAGTTTCTGTTTGGTAAACATGTTATGATATATTCATTTTTATAAAATGAGGAATCATATACAGATAGGTTAAATAATTTGTCCAACATTACATATTGAGTAAAAAACAAAACAGATTAGTACCAAGATAATTTGGTTCAAGTATGACCCATAATGCCTAAATTCACAAAAAAGTTCTTTCCCTAACCCAATCCTATATTTTATCTGAGGTTCATATATCTATTATAAAAAAGGTGGGGAGAAAAAGAAAAACATAGCAACCATTCTGACTATTTAGGTTGCTTCATAGTGTGAAAGCTGGTATTCCTTATGTGTCAAAAGGGGAAGTCATTTAAACAGACAAATAAGCAAAGAAAAGAAAGTATTAATTGGAGATGGCCTGTATTGGCTCTAGAGCTACACACTTTGGTTTCACATCTAGCTTTTCCCTTTAAAGCAATTAACCCCTCCTCTATAGATCAGCTTCCTTAAGGTTTTTTGTTAGTATTTTCTAATATAATTCTTTGACTTATACTATAAATGAATATCTCCAAGTATTTTGATCCATTCAAGACATAGTACTAGTAAAGTGTTGCTTAGTCAGTACTATCATTTGACTCCATGTGCAGAATAAGAATCCTAAAGTGGATGTTCCTGGAAACAGATTCAGCTCACTGAGAATGAACTTAAAATACTGTCCAAAGACGGAACTAGGAGATTATGGTGGGAGGCTCCCCAGCACCCAGATTTGCTATGGATCTCAAAAGCCAATTCACTCACTGGATTACAATCAGAAGGGCTTGCTAGAAACTGATTTTAAACTCTGAATTTTTGTGTTTCTGTTTTTTGCTATTTATATCAACAATGACTATGTTAGTACCAGCTAGTACAGGAAGAGGAGAGAGAGGGAGAGAGGGAGAGGGAGAGAGAGAAAGAGGGAGAGAGAGAGAAACAGAGAGAGAGACAGAGAGAGACAGACAGTGAGAGAGAGAGAGAGAAGGGGGGGAGGAGACTTAGGATTAAGTGTATACCAAAAATACATAGGTGAAGGACTAGTAATGAAGGTTGTCTTTAAGATAAGAGAGAAGAAATCCACAAAGGAGAGAATAAAGTCGTTCTCAGATGATCTAGAGTTGAATAAACAGCACATCAGAACACTGAGTGGGGTTTAAAGGGAGAGGAAAGCACAGAAAGGGAGGAGAAGCCAGGACTTAAAGCAAAGATGGTTACTGAATAAATCTCTGAGACCTCGAGCAATATCTCTGCCTCCCTTTTATAAGAAACAGCTCTATGGGGCATTATCAAACAGCTCAGTCAAAAGAATGTGGGTGAAACAAACACTTCACCCCACATTTCAGCTGTCTCTGGCAACTGTGCCCTAGAAGCCACCATTCTTAAAGACCGTCATCTTTTATTTATTAGCATCATGAAACATTCTGGAAGTAACTGAATTATGCGATCAATGTTAATGCTAATCAAAGTTATCAACGTCGAGTGTTCTCTTCTCCGCATGGCGTGGTCCTTGCGGCTCCCGTGACGCCAATCGCGTGATTCACACATAGCCCTAATTTGCTGATTACACTGATCTTCTCAGTTACTGCTATTCTAAGTTCCTACCCTCTTGCTATTTTGGGTTTTAGTTCAGCATTAATATTAGGGAAATGCCATTGGAAAGACCGAGATACTCAGAATAAAATTCAGTCATATAAATTTTAGAAACTTAAATACACAATTTGTTTGAGTATCTGGGTTATCAACCATTAGCTATTTAATAAATAATTCAATCAGATTAAGGGGGAAACAGAATTAAAATTATGTACATTTATTTAACATATAATCTCATTCAAAATTTACTTTAAAATTTAGTTGAAATGAACCAATAAGTCACATGCAAAATACAGGGGATTATTGATTAAAATAAGTGCATCTGGTCTTATTTCATTTATTTTCAGATGATAAGTACAAATGCATATCCATAAAATGTGTTAAAGTAGAATAATGTTTCCTCTTAGACAGCAAGCCATTTCTGGAGTCAAAGAAGATTCAAAAGGTTTTTAAAAGGAATGAATGTTAGCACACTCAGTTAATGCAAATCTTTTCCTATTGTACCTGAGTAGAATCCCTCCACTATTGACTTTTTACTGTCTCTGGTGAAATGAATCAACAAGAAGTGGGCCATGGGGCCTTGGTGTCTGCAAATCACATCTCTGATAAATGTCCATTTCCTAGGGGGTTGTGAGGTTAGAACAAATTGGCAAATGGGATTCCCCAGCAACAATAATGATAAACTCACTATACAGTTGGTGCTCAATAATTTTTCTTTGTTCCATTTGTGTTTATTGCCCCTCACTCTCACCTCACTCGCTGACATTTGTAATAACTGGTCTTCTCTCTTTAAATGTGTCTTTATTCTTCCAGACACAAGCTTCTTGCAAAATAAAGAAACAGATTTTAAATCACAATATTTCCTAGTGATATGTATGTGATACATAGTAGACTCGCAACAGCTTTGGTTGAATAAATGAAATAACCCACAGATAGAATCATGATTTACATACCCCATAATGAGCACTTACTTTTCCCTTTTGAGTTATTCTATCCTCTGGACTTATCTCTTACTGGAATGCCTTCATTTCATAAGGTTTATATTAAAGGCTCTTATTTCAGGTTATACATTGATTGCTATTATGTTTCCAAAGATTTTAGATTTTCTGTGTCAGTTTTGTTTGTTCTCCATGCTGAAGTTTTGTAGGCTACAATAGAAATTATGTCACACTTTCCCTGCAGTCAAGCAAAATGTTACAATACATTAAGCACATCATGAGTATACTTTATATTGTGTGCATTGAACTCATTACGAAAATGGGCATTCATGTTGAGCCCAAACCACGCTGTCTTCTTTGATACTGCTGCTATAAAAAGTGAATATATTTATGAGTTGTATTAAATTTCTGGAAATTAATCTCATAATTGAGGAAAATCAATTCTAGGCAAACAATGAAAGTTCCATTTAATGAAAGAATAATGGAAAATAATACTCTAAGTTCTTGGTGATGTGCCTTCTCACTAAGTTTCAACTGTGATTAAATACAATTTAGTTTATGCTTGATTTATAAGATGTTGCTTTTCTTCTCTTGGAAAAATCAGAGTTTTTAATATCACTGTCATAGCTGCCACTGGTCCTGCCATGTTCTTGGATTTTGGATCTGAATGCTTAATTTATTAAGGTTGCTTTTAAAGATAACCACATTTTGTTATATGTTTATGTTTTTATCACTTATTTCTGGAAGAGTGTTCTATTTTCCCAGGCAACAATGATTCTCATCTCTTTATCTACAAAGTCATGTAAGCAAAACTTTGTTTAAATCTCCCCTTATGCTGAGTTCTGTCAATACACTCTGGAACAAAAATGACAAAACTCTCACAAGATGAGCAGTTAATCTGCCACAGTTGTCCTCTTAAAGATGACACATTGTTCCATCTTTCATTTTGCAAATGTGGTGATTCATCTTTAAATAAATGTTTCCTTTGGTTTTAAAGTGTTTCCTTTCTCTTCTCAGATTCCTGCTCATTTTACTTCTCCTAATAAGTTTTAAGATAAGGATAAACCTGTATTTTTAATGCAAAGAAATCAACTGAATATAATAAAATAACATCATTAAAGTATATGGAAAGAAAATTGTCAACTTGAAATTTTATATCCAGTAAACTCATCATTGAAAAACAAAGAGAATAATTCTGGTTGCAGTATCAGTTGTGAAGAGGGATGAAGTATCATCTCTTTGATCCTTAAAGCAAGTAAAAAAGTAAATAAACTGAAGGTTAGTGACTTCTCAGACCCATCAAAAACTGAAATCAAAGAGCAAACTTCAACCACAAAATTAGAGATAAAGGAGAATATAGACATCACAGCCAAAAATCACAAGTCACAGAAGCTACTACAGCCATAAAGTTGTGGGAACACTTAAAACTAATTTTGATCAATAGCAAATGGTTGCATGTAGCTAGTCTGAATGGGTGGAGTGTGGGGGTGTAGGAGAAGTTTCCTCAGAGCTATGGTCCTGCACCTCCTCTACCATTCATGCACAAATGCATATTTTCTGGGACTTTTTCTGCTGAGACACAGATTCTCAAGTTAAAGATCCAAGAAACATGCCATTGAGTTTCAGATGGGGGGGGGGGGGTTGAAGGAGAAACAAAGCAACTTCTTGAAACAGACAAATTCTCATAAAAAACTCTTCTACCCAAGGGAACTGGTATGCAAGTGATGTATCTATCAAGAAAAAAGGTGAAAGGGTATTATACCACTCCATCCTCCTCAAGCTTTGCTGACTTAGCCAAAGAGGAGGAAGAAATGGTCATAATATGAGATTAGGATTTAATTATAATGTTACCCAAAGCTTCCTCTCTCTGAACCCTACCACCACACCAAGAGGGCTATGAATAGCAGTGGGCTATAATTGAAAGAGCTAAATATAAAAATTCCCTTTAAGAAAGCATTCTTAGCAACACTTAGAGGCAAAGGTGAGGGGGGGAAACTAAACAAAGGCTTTGGAAGAACATGTGGTCTCTATAAATCAGAAATACAATGAACATTAAATATATTCTACCTCCTAATTAGACTAATATAAAACCTCACAATAAAGAGCACTTTACCCCAGTTCCCGCTTTTCCTATTATTCCTATACATCACACCCAGCTTTCAACACAATAATACAGACATGATAAATAGAAGAACAACACATTATGTGAGAAATCAAAATAAGATAGGAACTAGACTCAGATAGGGACATATTTTGGAATAATCAAATAGTGGAAAAAAGCAACCATAATTAATATCTTAAGTGTTGAATTAGATTAAGTATATAAAACAAAAAATAGATGGTAAGGATATCTATAGAAAATATTAAAAAATCAAAGGAAATGATAGATAACAAAAATATTGTAATAGATATTAAGATTGTTTTCAGTAAGCTCAAAGTTTTGTAAATAGAACATTTCCAAATGAAATGCAAGGTTAAGAAAAAAAAATTAATGCTGTCAGGGAGCACAGACTCTAGTGAGGGAAAGAAATAAACATATTTTGATGTAAGATGACAAATACTGTCACAGCTATATGAATAGCATGATATTCAAAAGAATAAAGCAACTATGTGTGCCTAGAACAACCATGAAAACATTTTGGGAGACTGAAAGTTTGAATTAAAAAAAAAATTGAAAATTAAACAAAAACAAATAAATGTAAAATGAAAACTAAACAAAAAATACAAGAATGAGGATGATAATTACTAAAATGTGATGTGTGCTTGTTACCTAAATGAAAGGAGCAGAAAAAATATCTAAATTACTAAAAACTGGAAACATTTAATAAAGAACAGACCCAGGAAGTTGAATAACAGAGTAAGAAAAAATATAAAAAAGAAAATTCCCACCTACATATAAACAAATTATATTAAAACTGCAGGAAAACCAAAATGAAGAGAAAATTTTGAAAGATGTTGAAACCCAGAGGGATCAAATATGACTCACATATAAAGAAACAAGCATACAAATTATAGTGGATCTCTTTTAGTTTCCCTACACAAGCAAAAGAAAGTAAAAATTAAAAAATCACCTTTGAAAAGGGAAGGGGAAACAAAACAGAGATGCTAGAATTCAACCCACTGAAATATAGTTGACTCATCTTCAATCATGGAGTAAAGGCAATACAATAAAAAGGACAGTCTTTTCAAAAATTGATATTGGCTATCCATAAACCAAATCATCATCATCATCATCATCATCATCATCATCATCATCATCATCATCATCATCATCATTTAACTACATAAATCACATCACTAGTAAAAATTAACTCAGTACTAACCACAACTTAAAATAAAAGATATAAAATCATAAGACTTCTCAAAAAATATAGGATAAAATCTAAAAGAATGTCGATTCCAAGAATTTTTGAATACAGTCAAAATTATGCTCCATATTGGGAAAAATAATAAATTGTATTTTATTAAACTTAGAAAGTTCTGCCTTGCAAAGGAATCTATTAAAATAAGACAAACCAAACCCTGGAAACAAATACCATGGAAATATTCATACTAAAGCATATAGAGCAAAATTCTCACAGAAACTTTCTTCTGAAGAGTAAAATATGAAAATGAGGGAGAGAACAGTAGCCTAATAATATAGAAACCAGGAAAACACCACCTTAGCCAGGTGACCAAGGTTAATATTGTCAGTGATGAGTAATCATGAGTTCCATGCATGCTTGCTATGATGTGATAATAATGTACTTCAGCCTCTTTGAAGTTGTACCCCAAAACTGACAGTTTAATCATGAGAAAAAAATCTGATTACAATTGCAGAATATTTTACAAAAGATCTTATCAACATTCCTCAAAATGTTCAAGGTTATTAAAAACAAGAAAAGTGTGAAATAGTCTTAAAAGAAGAAAAGTCTAAGGATATAGCAACTAAATGTAATGCAGCACCTTAGGTGAGATCCAAGAATAGAGAAAAAATATTAGGTTAGAAAACAAGTAGCAACAAATCAGTCATGTAAAAGACTAAATATTTATGCACTATTGTTTTGCAACCACCTCAGTCCAGTTCATCATCAGTTCTAGCAGCCAAAGAATATCGAAGCCTTTGGAATTGTCTTCATAGAATTTTTGATAATGAACAGGGGGAAAAACAGACAACAAAGAAGCAGTTATTTAAATTTCTGTCTCAAGATCTAATTCTCCTTTTAGATCTCTTCGTGCTTTTTTCTCTGGCAGTTTCCTCCTCACGTGACACCATCCTTTCACCATCTCCAAATCAGGTCTAAGTGAGCCCACATAGACATGAGCACATAGATTGGGCCAGGTATGCACAGTCATGGGAAAGGAACAACACTACAGATGCTGGTCAGAAGATGCTAATGGTGGAAGAGTATGAATTCATTTACCTACTGCTCATAATTCATTTACCTACAGTATGTATAGAATTGGTTCATAAGTTGTAATAAAAGCACTATGTTAATAAATGTACCACATTAGATACTGATATTAGGGAAAACTGTATAATGGGAAGTGATAAATTTTTATAATATTCATTCAATTTTCCTATAAATCTAAAAATGTGTATATCTAAAAATATTCTAAAAATGAAATTTATTAATTAAATTTAAAATGAAATAAAACATCTTAAATGCACAAGTTAAAGAAATTTATCACAGGGCATAGTACAAGAAATACATGCTCTCTATATATAAAGAAATAAAATATTGAGAAGGCATAAATATGTGGAAAACATGAAATATATTATTCTTTATTTTTAAATGTTTTTATACAATAATTGACTAAAACAAAAGTATGACCAAGGCATTAGGGGTATTATAGTTCAATTGATGATAGAAATGAAAGTAAGAAGGAAAAGAAGGAAGGAAGGAAGGAAGGAAGGAAGGAAGGAAGGAAGGAAGGAAGGAAGGAAGGAAGGAAGGAAGGAAGGAAGGAAGGAAGGAAGGAAGGAAAGATGAATATGGAAGGACAGACAGATGTTACATCCCAAAATTACTATGAGACTTTGGAGGTAGCAAATAGAAATGTACCATTTTAAATTGTTATTATCTACATAGAATTACCTAATGTTATTAGGCAAGATGATAAAACTTACAGTAAGCAATGTGGAAGAAAAAAGCAATTTTAAAATTACGCTATCAAATCAGAAAGTTAAAATAATGACCAAAGCACACAGGATTAACAGAAAGGGAAAAAAAAAAGATTGCCAAGACAGCATATTTTAAACACAATCTTTGCACTAAATGAAAATTGTATAAACAATAATTAAAAGACAGATTTTCAAATCATGTTAAAAAACAAAATGTAATATGTGCAAAGTAAAAAGATCAGTGCCAAATTTAAAGAGAGATTTATTAAGAGAAAAAAATGGACAAATATATTGTGTACTTTCATCCAATGAAAATGAAGAGGCAATATTAATATCAGAGAAACTAGATTTTTAAAAACTTACATTACCTAAAAATTGTGGAATAAAACTATTGAGAAAATATGATTCACAAATGTGTATACAGTTAGTAAGTGAATTTAAAATAAATAACTATAAAGCAAATAAACATAAGAAAATATATTTGATTATACTGTTAAATTTGGAGAATTTAATATAAAACATAGATTTTATTAAAAATTATTTGGCAGAGACTAAAAATATTAAGAAAAATAAATTAAAATAATAAATTCACCTTTATGTTCAAAACAGATATTATCAATAAAAGCAAATTCTAAAATAGCTGCAGTTAATATTTATTGGTATGAAAGACTTTGTTCTAAAGTCAGGGATTAGACATGTATTCGCCCTTACTATATTGGACCAGAGATTCTAAAAAAAGCTTACAAGACAATAAAAAATAAATAAAACATAATGAAAAATTACATGTGATATTCACACATAATATAAATTTCTGCAGAAGAAATCACAACAAATCTACAAAATCTATAGGCTCAAGATAAATAAATGATCTAGCAAGATCACAGGACACAGATCAATTTGGAAAAAAAACAAATGCATATCTATTACTTGCAATCTACACTTGGAAGTTGAAAAATATTAAAAATAACATTAGGAATAAAGTTAATATAATATGTGTAAAGTTTATACACTAGAAATTTCAAAATATTATTGAGGAAAAGTAAAGATCTACCTAAATGGAAAAAAGTATCATTCAAAACTCCGAAGACCAAATATTAAGATGACAATTTTTGCAAGATTGATTCATAGATGCAAGACAATTTCAATCCAAGTTACACTACATTTGTTGTGGTTTTATTTCACTTTTAGCAACTGAAAGAATGACTCTAAAATGTAGGCAGAAATTAGAGGCCAGAATTGAAGACCTGATTTCAATAATTCAAGATTCATTTTAAGATAGAATAAGAAAAAAAATACTAGCCACAAAAAATGTATTTATCAATACAGAAAATCTCAGTGAGCACACACGCATATGCAAAGATGTTCAACATCAGCTATCAATGTGGAAATTCAAGCAGAAAGCACATTGAGATCTCATCACTACCAAGTTCTAATAAATGATGTGAAAATTAGAACCAATTTTATCATCTTAAATTTTATATCACTTTAGAAAATGTTTGGCAATATACACATCATCTAAGAAAAATATTTTTATATTTCATATATAAATGAATATACATAAATGCATTATAATCAGTATAATATATGTATGTGTGGATATATATGGAATATATAATATGAATATATGTAATATATAATACTGCATGTTACTATACAAATATGTAATATTAGATGTATTATATATATTATATGGTTATATTATATATTATACATAACCATGTGTATATGGTTATATGTATATTATATATAACCATATGTAATATATTATGTGTTATATATTTTATATATTTTATATTTATTTATTTATTATTATTATTTATTTATTATTTATTTATTATGTATTGCATATACTGTGATATATATGTATATATGTATACATTCCTATATATGTACTATCTATCCACACATACATATAATATTACATATTATAAATGTATACATATATTATATACATACATATATACATGTATATATTTCAGCAATCATATTTGGCTTTTTCACAGAGAAATAAAAAATTTTCACTGAAAGATATATGTAAATGTTTATATCAGTTTTATTCTTGGTAAATAAACTCTAGAAATATCCAAACTATACATTAAAAAGTGGATTTTGTTGTTGCTACAACATACATCAATAAGTAACCATAAGAGTTTTTAAATTATACTTTTTATCAAGGTAACTTTGGTTTTTTATATCTGTGTACGATTTAGTGGTAAAGTTTCACACCTTTTCATATGTATATGTCACTATGTATGTCCACCACCAAGCACCCATAAGTTTACTTTTTAAAAAATTAACTGACAAAATAATCATGATCTTTGTCTTTTTTCTGACATCAGAGAGGAAGATTCTCATGAGTCTGTAATGGATAGTCTTCATCACTGGAGATTTATCTTTACCTCCTATTCCTAGTTGACAAACATTATCAATAATTGATGTTGAATTATTTTAAAGTGCTTTTACAGCATCTATCAAGATAATTTTTTTTTCTTTTTTCTCCGTTGATCGATTGTTGTGATGAATTATTACTTGGTTTCCTATTGTTGAGTTGTTAGACTATTCCTGGAATATAAACCTACTTTGTAATAGGATGTTATCTTTTAATAAACAGTTGCATTTGATTTACTAATATTTTGCAGTTGTGGTTCTTTCTAAAGGTCTTTGGTTTATTTTTTAAAATGCTCCACTTTTGTCACAATTTGGTACAGAATATTTCTTGGCTCATAAATTGGGAAGATTTTTATCATCCTCTTTAGTCAACAAATTTAATTATAAAAATAAACATTATTTCCTTAAAAGTAATTTTAATTCCTTGGTGTTTATTTTCTGAGTTTCATCATAAATATGATTTTGGTAATGTATTATTATCATGAAAATTATCCATTTCATTGATATTTTCAAGAACACACAAAATATCAAAGTATTATATCCTTCATACCTAATGTTGCTTTCTTTTTATTTCACAATGTTGTATAAGTGCATTATTTTTTAGTCTTCACTATCTTTTCCAAATTTTTCTCAATGCTACTTCATAACATTCAAAATGAATTGTAATAACCTAGAAATTTTTTCATGTAAATCTTTCTGAGTTCAATGACAGAACTAGTAGATTAACAAACTGAATGAGAAAAAAGTTGTTGCATTTGACCATTTTGGCTTCTACTTTAAGGTAATTTTCATTTATAAGAATTCTCTTTACTCTTTCTTAAATTTATTATTCTGATTTAGAATTTGGAAATCCTGTTTTTGTTGTATATTTTCCTCCTGGTCTACCCATAAACTAACGGAAAAAAGTACTATTCCCTTCACAATAATACATATCCTACACTTGGAGTCTTCTATATGGGCTATATCTCTCTTTTCCACTTTCATATTTGTAATTTAGCTACATCCATATTACTCGTGTATATTCCTTTTTTGATGCTTTTCTCACCTCTGATCACGGTTCTTATGTTAGTTATATTAGACTGCTCGCATGGTTCCAATTCTGCCACTGGGAACTCTCAGAATTTCTCGTGAACTTTGCCATAGCCCCTTCATGAAAATTATTTTTCTTTTTGAGTATTTTCTTCTAGCACAAAACATGTTCCAGTTTCATTTGTTTCATTTCTGGTCCCAATTCAAGAATCAGCCATTTCTACAGGGAGTTCTACATCATGTTATTGAGGAGTGGTACTTTGGAACTACAACCTGGGCACTAGATTTACTCATTATACTGGGGTGTTATTCTCTCTGAGCTGTCTTGGTTGATAAAACAGGGAACTATATTTCTGTATACTAACATGTGCATGTACTCACATCTATAAGTACTTCTACATGTTAATCTCTCTCACTCTCTCTCTATATATATAATATATACACACATCCATACTATTTGCATGCAAGAAAAAAAAAGTATAATCTTTCTCTGCTAAACATTAGTCCATAGTAATTTCCTCAATTCTAATCCATTAAAATCTGGATTATTCATCCTTCTTTCCTTGTTTATTTGCAAATGCTCATTTCCCACCTTGCTCCTACCATCTATCATCTACTTATTTAATTATTCATTTTCTGTATGCATGTATAGAAGCATGATAATTTTTAACTAATAGCCCTGTGGGAAATTACATTATCAACTAAATTACAGTAATTATGTACTGTTTTCCCTTTAATTTTACAGATTCCAGTAATTTTCAGTTACTTTGATGGGACATTTTTCCCTCATCCCCTTTAGTAAGTCTGTTCCCTAAATTTTTAGCGCTGATAAATTATTTCATCATATTCTGCTGGCATCCTGGAGTGTCTGAATCACCTAGGTGTTTTTTTTTTTTCCCAAAAATTTGTATACACATTGTGAATGACTCATCCTTAAGTAAGTGGACAGCAGTTCCCATATGTTGAGTGTGGGCTGCACATAGAGACTTCCTTCCAGAGTATCATAAGGAATGAGGGAAAGGAAAAGTAAATTTGTAGTGAAGAAACCTGGAAACTACTGCTGTGGCTGATGATCAAAGGTAATTGCAACAGAAGTAAGCTCTACTGACAGCATGTACCTTTGATTTGAGGTGATGGAAATGGCACTTCACCTCTGTGGTCTTCCTCTCCAAAACCCATGACCCATTCTAATCATGAGAAAAACATCAGACAAATCCCATTTGAAGGACAGTCTACAAAGTATCTCACTGGTACTCTTCAAAGCTGTCAAGGTCACCAAAAGCAAGTGAAATCATAGAAACTGTCAGTCAAGCAATATCTAAGGAGACATAAAGAGTAAATGTAATATAGTCCCTGAGATGGGATCCTGGAACCAAAAAAGATATTATTAATGACTAAGGAGTTCCAATAGCATTTAGTGATAATATACAATATTGAGCCATGAATTGTAACAAATAAACCATTAAATGCAAGAATTTAAGATGCTAAAAATATCAGAAACCATGTAGGTAGGATTGTTATAATTTTTACATAAACTTTTCTAAAGGAAAAGTTTAATTTTTGTAGTCATATCTCTAGTCTACATTCCTTAAAATTAAACCAATTTATTTATATCATTGTTTTCTACTTTCAAAAATCAAGTTAGTGCTTAAAATCATGATTACTATTTGACATTTCAAAGTATCTGAATTGCCTCTTTCAGAAATATATTTCCACCTTCACACCCACATTAAAAAGAGCTGTTTGGGAAACTGCTTTATTGACTTGCTGTTCAGTACTATTTAGATAATACCATGTCTTGATGACATTGGCTTTTATGTAAGTAGCACTTCTGTGGGTGGTATAGATCTATCAATTTTTAACTTATTTTATAACTTTTTTTATTCTTCAAACCAATGACACCACCACAATAGCTACATTTTCTATTTAGTTATTTATTTTATCATTGTCATGAGAATGTGGGGTGGGAGGCATTGGATGGTGGATATGCTTACTTCACATTTACATTGGAATCCTGAACTGAGTACTAAAGTGCCATTAAGAGACAGTATGTACTCTGTTAGGCAAGATCTTGGGAAATTCAGGAAGCTGAGTATAGGAAGAAGTGACAATGAAGGAAGGGTACAAATCATGGGAAGCACTGTGCTGTAAGTTGGGCTTGTGAATGCAGTGAATTGGAAGAAAATGCTACAAGAGAAAAGAATTCTAAGTATAAAATCATTGCAGTGTCTAAGAGAAAACTTAAAAACTAAGACATTATCAGTGGGTCTTGAAGAAAAAGGTAAGTTAAAAACATGTTTCTCTAAACACCATTATTTACATATTCTCAGGATTCCTGTATCTTGTCATAGCAATGCATTGTTATTTATATTTTTTCCTATTTATTTATTTTCATTAGATGAAACTGAGGTTGGTGAACAGTGAACTAGAAAATAATGATAAATGTATTTGAAGTTGGGTGAAATCAAGAAAGGATTTTTTGTGGATATTCTTGTTTGCAATTCTGAAGGTCTATTGAATATTAGAGAACAGGAGCTAATACATGCAAATAGGGCATAGATTTGCACGGTGGATTTGGAAATACAACTAGATGAAAGTATTCAAGTAAAAGAGTGGGGTAGAAATTACATCAAAGAATTCTAAGGAGGAGGATAACTAGAAGGAAGGAAAAGAGTGAGACAAGGGTTTTGGACTTAAGAACTATTGTGATCCACTAATTCCCAAACTGTTGTCTTCTGGATAATTAGTCTTCATTATTATTTTAAAGTGCTCACTTAAGTTTGCAAAAGCCGTTCAAAAATCTTGGTTATTCAGAATAAATATCAGTATATCATGTTCCTTCAGTAATGATGTTTCAACTTTTATTAACCCTGTTCTCAAAAATATTGAACATTTTCCCTTTTTTGATGTAAGTTCTATTATCATACTAAAACACTGTTGTCCCAAATGATGATTTAATTTGATAATTGATGGAAAGAAAGTAGAACAATGAGGACAAAACATGTTTATAGAGGTAATCTACAGTAGTGAGTGTCAGGGTTTGAGATGCAAATAGCTCTCCAATTAGTGGCCAAAAGTTAGAATTCATTTGGGGGTTGGTATACAAGAATTCTGCTGAGGTGAAGATGCTTAGCTGGTTATTAAGAATTTGAAAGAAGAAAAAAATTAAATGTAATAGTTTAAGAACATCTTTTGCAATGATGGAAAGGATTACTCTTGTCTTAGGAAGATGTGTAAGGTTCACAGGAGTGTGAAAACCTTTCCTTGGGGGGGCAGCATTAAATGGTAGGTGATAACAGCAATAGGGAAATGCAAATTGTGTGTTTTTGCTATTGTTCTATGAGTAGAAGATGTTTTTGGGGTGAATTATGTCTTCCTAATATTCATATGTAGGAATGTTCCTGTTCTTCCAGCACCTGAGAGTGTGCGTTTACTTGGAAATAAGGTCTTTATAGAGGTTTAAATAAAGGTATTAGGGTTAGTTTAATCCACAGGAGTAATATGCTCATGGAAAAATGGAAATTTGTATATAGAAAAACAGAGAGAAGACAATATGAAAAGACAGGAGCATGACATTCTACTACAAGCCAAGGAAGAGGCCTGAAACATTCTTTCCTCCAAGTCCTTGGAAGGAACCAACTCTGCCAATGTTTTGTCATTGGATTTCTAATTTCAAAAACTGAAACAAGAAATATCTGTTACTTAAGTCATTCAATTTGTAGTTTTGGTAAGAGCAGCCTAGCCAACTGACATAAATGCATTTAGGCAAAAGGTTGAAAATGAATGGAAAATAATTGTTTTTTTTTTTGTTTATTTTCCTAGTTTGTGGTTTGCTTGCTCTTTAAGCATGGAATGAGTTTTTCCAAGAACATGAGTTCTAACAGAGAGGCTGGATCTCAGGTGCTGGGGATTTCTTCCTAGAAAACTGAGAGAATGGCTGTCAGAATCATTGAAATGGTATTGGATGGGTTGAACACAGTTATTGTTAGGAGCAAAGACAAAATCTCATGGGGCTTTTTCTTTAATCAACGTGCTCTCCAATGTCACCATGTCATGGACATGAACTGTATGTGCTAATACAACCTGCACTCATACTTGAATTTCCTTTGGTAAAAACTAATCCTGCCAAATAAGCTGGCATTTTGCTTTTCAGAGGAAGTGATGGGAAGTGGCTCTCCTTGGCAGGAGCTATTCTGTTCACATCTTTTCCTCACTGCATTTGCTTGTTCACCATCTAAGGCATTTACTACAGAAAGATTCATGATTGGAGGGAACACGTTTTTCATTGCACGTGACACCTGGAATGGTAATGAAGGAGTCTGTGATACTCTGATGTGCTCAGAACTTGAAATTTTAGTGAATCAGTCCACTGGGGGGTTGGAATTTTCTATATATTCTAAAATATTTCTGTTCTTGGAAGACAGCAGGAGGAAGAACTGCTCTTTGAATCAGATTCAGGTAGAGTATGAATTTTTCTTTAATATATATAAAAATGAATGCTGTTCAGACTGAGGTGGCTCCTTTTCCATCTGTCAGCACATTCTTTACAACCACGCATAAACCTTATTATCACACTCAGTGTGTTACTGCAAAAATTATCCCAGCCCTCAGAACAGTCTCTCTGTAGCTTTGAGTGGAATTCAAACTCCAGTGCAGTTAATGTAAAAACAAGCAACTTAGCAAATGAGGGGGCAATGAATCATGGTTCTTCTTTTACAGAAAATTTGCTAGGACTTTTTCATCTTCTTTCCTATACCGGGGTAAATATTATGTTTTGAATAAAATGCCTTAGTGCATACCTTAGGTCTTGATAAATTTTTTTCCGTTGTCTTCTCAAATATTAACCTTTGATGAAAAGACAACAGAGAGAAATCATGGACTCCAGCCTTATTTCAGTCTTTTTTTTAAAAAGATGTTTCCTTCTGAGTTTTGACCTGTTGTGGTTGTACATTGGAGGGTTTATTTGGATAGAGACATTACAGCCATCCTGTTCATATTTATGGGCCTGACCTTTGTATTATGGTCGCCTGCTTTGAAGCACAGTTATTTTTAATTGCTTTATGTGTCCGTGGAGACTGCTCTCTGCCTCTGTCAGTTACATACAGCACCCTTGCACATATGTTTGCTCAATGAATCTTTCAGTCACTGAATATTTACAACCACATCTGAATACAAGAGGCAGAGATGTTGCATTTTGGGGGGGATGCATGTGTTGTGTGTTTGCGTGAAAATGTTTTATTGTCAACATTGCAATATACTTAATGAGGTGACAGAAGAATTAAAAGTGACAGATTGTTTGGGCTGCACTGGGGCCATCTGAGACAGTCTCCTATAATGCAGCTCAATAAACCCGCCTGTGAGAAGCCCTCGGTGTGTGATTCATGGCAGCAGTGGGCCTGCTAGTGATTCAGGAGGAATCAGCATGGGCTGGGCAGCAAGAAGCTGAGAGGGCCATCAGAAGACAATGAAAAGTGCTGGAAGTCTAAACTGCACCCAGAATTTGCAGGGATGCTTTGGTGATCAGTGTCGCCTATGATATCATCAGTTCTGTACATGCCTAACTGAGGTCTAGACAGAAGGAAGACAGGAAATATAGGACTCAAGAACATTTACTTGGAAAAGAGAGCTACACTCCCTTTTTGCATCAAGAAAACCCAGATTTCAGAGTTTTTAAGTTGATGGTCAAAGAGGGATCAGGTCTAGTGAGGGGAGCACACCATCCCACATGGGGTGCACAGAATTGCCAAGCTTTGGTCAGGCGGGATGGGGAGAAGCATAGGGCCAAGGCTTTATTGTGGTGCCTACAAGAAAGGCAAAGCAGGATTAAGTAGACATTTCAGGTTTGGCTTGTTTGAATAATTTCAAGGTACTTTGGGAGACAGGGGAGGGGTGATCCCTCCTCCCACCGCACCCTCCAGTCTGACACTGGAGTGATTCAGGAGAATATTGTTTCTGGATCACACAGGCCAGGGAGAGGAGGTTTGGCTGAGATTGATTAGTTTGCATAACAAAGCAGGCACCCAACTAAGTCTTTTGCTGTCAGAATTGGCTAGGGACTGGGAGAGGCAGTATCTCCCTTGCAAGAACCAGCCAGAAACCTTTTTTAAGATGTTAAAGCATCTGTATTGTATATAAAGAGTATGTGCAATACAGCCTGTTTGTGAAGTTTCTTCCACAAATAGATTAGTGGGTTGTGCCAAACACATCTGGAGATATTGATGGGGAGATCCTCTAAGGCAGAGCTGTTGAAAATGTGGATCCTGAACCAGCAGCCTGGCCACCCCTTGGGAACTTGGTCGAAATGTAGATTTTCTGCCCCATCTTAGATTACTTAAATTAGAATATCTGGGGTCAGGAACTGGAGGAGGAGAGGGAAATCTATATTTTAATAAAACTTAATAAATAATAAAATGTCCAGGTAGCTTTTCTGCATACTAAAACATAGCCTTTAATGAACAATGGACATAAATACATGAAATGAAACAAGCAATTCTAGTTATTGGATAATCAAATTAGATCTAGAGACAAACTTTCAGTTGGTGAGGGACAACCAAGTAGAGTTGAAAGAGAAATTGTCTAAAGACAATTTGTACTATAACTTCACCGGTTTTCCTCGGATCTTCATTCAATAAGTCATTTCTCCTTTTTAAGAGTCAACATCCCAAACCATAAAATGAGAAAGTTAACAGTACCTATCTGGTGGAATTTATGAGGCTGAAAGGAAATGCTCCCTTTAAATACACTTTATAAACAATAAAGTGTAGACAAGTGTTTGTTGTATTTTGTATTAAATCACCCATACTGTACATATCATTTGAAGATCAATTATAGTGACATAAAGTTACAACAGGATTAACAGGGGTAACTACTTTATATTGATTAGTCTGATTGTGTGCCCAATACTGAGCTATGCATAACACATACATTATTCCATCTCATTTTCAAAACCACTCCATTTAGTAAGTTGTCAATTTGAACCACCACAATTTTTTGAAAGAGAATGACAAAAGTTGAGCAACATATTAAAGGAGAGAGGTTCAGTCTCATCTCTGATTCACACTCAGAGCTGTCGACCTCAGGGACTTTCTTCCTCCTAACACAATTTCTTCTCTAGGAGAAGAAAATAGTTTCATGATATCCACTGGCTTCTCTCACAAATTTATCTGTCTTATCTATAGAACCATGTTTGCTAAGCAATGAGCATGTCCATGAGACCATAAGATTTAAAATAAAAAAATATATATGTAATTATGATCCTCTGACTAGTTGTGGTAAAGAAAAAAATAATGTCAAGCACTTTAAGACAGTGTAATGACTTGGAAAGATACTAAGCAGGCTTATCTTATGGCCTAACAGTTAATTTACTGCCCTGTTTTAAAGTCACTTGCTTATATAGGTTCTCACACCCTAATGTAAATAACATTATAAGATACATTATATTGCAGGAATCATGATGGGATTCCTAACACACATATTTTGTTTCATTGAATATACAGGTGTAAAGTATGAAATCATGACATATCGAAACCAGAGATATTTCAGATTGAACCAGTCTTCTGATAAGTTCATAGAGCTTGACACTGATATTTGTTCCCTGCTTGGTTTGATTTCATGATGCAGAGGTTTGGAGTATTTAAGATGATTTGTACTGTTAAATCAACATAATTTATAAATTCCAGGGCTGACAGTACTCTCTCTCTCTCTCTCTCTCTCTCTC